>ML370370.1:58250-130666 GCA_005239525.1 Nicotiana knightiana
ACTTCACCAGTCCTCGATGAGTTTCTAGGCATGCACCTGCAAATTAGCAAACGTTAAACTTTCAATGTAAAAAAACTAAAATTTTGAATACAATTGACTAAATTTCAGAATTTTGTATTTCTTCCAACTCAATTGATAATACCGTTAATTCCCCGGCAACGGCGCCAAAATTTGATCACGCTCAACTATGTCTAATAAAAGACTAAGCGGGCGTTGCAAATATAATCCGGGGTATTATGCCCAGAGTCGATCCCACAGGGAATTTACGTATCAAGCAAGCTGTTAGAATACTCAACTGTCACTTGATGTTATTTAAATTACTAACACTAAAGATTAAAACTAGAGATTAACTATGCTAAGGTGTAAACAATTGTAATAAAGATCTAAGGTTATGGTTTCCCCTATCGGTGAATTTACTTCTCGAATACTTTATATAGCTTGATTAGTTGTCTTTATCAATCATAAACACTCCATCTACCATAAATCTCTCTCAAGTAATTATGATAATTTACTAGACGCACTCTCTCAAGTTACGCTAGCTAGATTGCATTACAGTTCACTTTAGATTGCACCCGAGGTATCGTTATCTCTAATCCAACCTCTAAACCCTCGGTTATGACTTTCGTCTATACTCTGGGAGTGGTGTTGTTCAAACAATTACCTAAATATGCACTCTCTCTCAAGTAGATACATAATAAATAGGCACAGCTAATTGAGGGCCCTTCAATCAACTACAACAAGAACGTAGTTGAACAAATAGAGATTAATCAACCAAAATATATTAATATCACAACAAATTCATCCCCAACGGGTTCTACCAAAACCCTAGATTAAAGAAGTTAGCTAGACATGTTCATAAGAATCAAACTCAAAATAACTTGCATACTTGAACTACAAAGTAATGAATAAAAGATGTAAAAATCAATGTTTTTGTCACTTCAATGGTTTTCTCTCTTCAAATCCTTCGTCTGCCTTCCAATCCTCGTTAAGTTGTGTTTTAGGAGTCTATTTATATGTTTAGGACAAAACCTAAATGTGTAGGAGACTTCTATTCCAACCGGGAAACACTTAAACTTGTCAAAACTCGGAATTGACCGAAACAGGGGCCTGGCGTTATGAGGCTAACGCCTGGATAACGCCAAGCTAGGGCTGGCGTTTGGACTCCAATGCCTGGCTAACGCCAGGCTAGAGCTGGCGTTTGAACTCTAACGCCTGGCTAATGCCAGGCATGGCCAGGCGTTTGGGCTTTGGCGCCCAGCTATAGCTAGTGCATTCCCCCTCGCCTCTTGAGCGTATTTTTGATGTATTTGCATCCATTTAGCTCAGTTTCCATCTCCAATTCACCTACACATGAAATAGACTCTATTATGCACATAAAAAGTGTATTTTTATCATTAACGCACATAAAATGTAGGGCATATAACATGTTAAACCATGAATTCTAGCCTCGCATCATAGAGTAGTGACGAGGTCAAGTCTGAGCCCTACTGGGATATAAGAAGTAAGGCAGGAGGTAAATGATAAAAAAAAAGCGCCAGATAAGTGAAATAGTAAGAATGTAAGGAAAGGCGACATCACAGGAAAACAGGAAGATAAAATACAACACGTAAGGAAAAGAAAATCTTTCAAGTTAAGGAACAACAACAATACAACAAAATATGGAACTCAACAGGGGCACTCTCGCGGTACTGTCTCGTAGTCCCAAAAGTAAATATCTCACAACGAAACGGCAGAAACCTCGTGCAATGATAACAACTGCACGGCAAAAACCTCGTGCCTCTCACACCTCGCATGGAATAAACCTCGTTCCAATAACAATCAACACAGAAGAAATCTCGTGCCAATCACACTCTGCACGAAAGAAACCTCGTGCCAATAATACTTCGCATGGAAGAAACCTCGTGCCAATCACATTCCGCATGGAAGAAACCTCGCTCCAATCACCCAACAGTCAACTCATCAAGAATCACAAAATAATCAACACGTAATGAATGAAATAACGATATTACAAGCAAGGAAATCCTACAGTTAAGGAACAAATACGGAGACCAAGAAAAAACAATTAATTCAACTAAGAATATTATACAAGTAGCAATTAAGAGATGAGACACGCAGACATGTGAACTGAGGCTAATCATGATTACTACACGTGCTAGAATAACTCGGTAAAGGCATAGAAAGGAAATTAATTGCAAAGATCGGAATTTCAACATTTAGCCCGTGTACCCCTCGTCACCTCACGTACCCGGCACTCACGTATCACAAAGTGTTACAACAGTACCAAATTCTAAGGAAATTTCCCCCGCACAAGGTTAGACAAGTCACTTACCTCAAATCTCGCTTAATCAATTAGTATGAATGCCTTTCCCTCGACCTTCCGACTCTAAACGGCCTAAATCTAGCAAAAAATAATTACATACTATAAATATAACCATACGAAACTGAATTAAATGATGAAATCAAGACTTTAACAAGAAATTAGAAAATCGCCCTAAAAGGTCGACCCGGACCCACATCTCGAAATCGGGTAAAATTACAAAATCCGAACACACATTCAACCACGAGTCTGCCCATACCAAAATTACTTAAATCTGACATCAAAATCTTGATCAAAACCTCAAAGTTTGGTCTAAGAACTTTCCTCCATTTTCCCCCAATTTTTCACCCCAAATCACTAATTTAATGGTGAAACCAAAGACATAATCATGGAAATTAATCAAAACTAGATAACAATCACTTACTCCAAACTCCCACGTAAATCCCCCAAGAATTGCCTCCCACTGAGCTTCCAAATCAATTTTTTTGTGTTATGAGCTCAACCCTCATTTTTGAACATTTAAATCTTCCCAAGTGTTTCCTTCTTCGCGAGCGCGGAAGCTTCCTCGCGTTCGCGAAGAACAAAATTCTACTGCCCCAAAAACCTCTTACGTGAACATGAGGGAATAATCACAAATGCGAGGGCCTAATTGCGAACGCAATGTTCTCTGCTCCCAGGCGTTCGCGAATGCGGAGCCTCTCACGTGAATGCGTAGGCTAAGCGTGAGGCCCATTCGTCGGCCATTCTTATTCGCGAACTCATGAACGCGAAGAGCATTCCTCACCTGCCAATCAGAACCCCTTCACGAACGCGGGACTCCTCTCGCAAACGCACTGAAGGAAACCAGACATCAGAAGCATCAGTGATTTCAGCAATTCAACAAGTCCCGAAATGTTGCGAACATGATCTGAATCACACCCAAGGCCATTGGGACCTCAACCAAAAATATCAAAAAGTCCTAAAATATCATATAAACTTAGTCGATCCTTCAAATCACATAAAGCAATGCTAAAATCACGGATCACTCCCCAATTCAAGCTTAATGAACCTTTGAACTCCTAACTTCTACATTCGACGCCGAAACCTATCAAAACACATCCGATTGACCTCAAATTTTGCACAGAAGTATCATTTGACATTAAGGACCTACTCCAACTTCCAAAATCGGATTCCAACCTCGATATCAAAAAGTCCACTCCCGGTAAAACTTCCCAAAAACCTTTCAATTTTCAACTTCCGCCAATTAACGCCGAAATGACCTACAGACCTCCAAATGAACCTCCGGACAAGCTCCTAAGACCAAAATAATCATACAGAGATATTGAAACTGATGAAACTCCATTCTGGAGTGGTCTTCACACAGGTCAAACTACAGTCAACTCTTACAACTCAAACTTCAAACTTAGGGAGTATGTGTTACATTCCACTCCGAAATTCTCTCGAACCCGACACCCGGAACCCCGGCAAGTAGAGTAAGAATAAAATAAAGCATAGGGGACAATAATTAGGGAATCGAGGCTAATACTCTCAAAATGACCAGCTGGGTCGTTACATATGCAAAGAATTATTGCATAATTATATTGCTGGAAATTTCGGAAAGAATTATCTAGTAGACAGAGAACCTTTGGATATTTTCTGGAAAGGTGAAGTCCATATAAAGACTTCACAAGGAACGCATCGGAATTTGCAAAATTTCCAACATGTTCATGGCCTAAAGAAAAATTTGATATTTATGGTCCAGATTGATAGTGAAGGATACACAACAGTATTCGGTAACAGATTGTGGAAAATAACCAAAGGAAATTTGGTTGTGGAACGAGGCTTCAAGATGGGAACACTGTATGAACCCGCAATACAGAGAGATACTATAGCAGTAGTTGACCATGGCCGTGACACAACATTGTGCCACCGGAGGCTCAAACATATGAGTGAGAAGAGAATGAAGTTGTTGGCATCTAAAGAAAAGTTTCCAAACCTAAAACATGTTAGATTAGGTTTCTGTGAAGATTGCATTTACACTAAACAAAAGAGATTTAGTTTCTCAAAGGTGGGAAGGATGCCAAAGAAAGAGAAGCTGGAAGTAGTGCATACGGATGTGTGGGGACCAGCTCCTGTAACTTCTCTGGGAGTCTCACGCTATTATGTCACCTTCATTGACAATTCCACGAGAATGGTATGGGTTTACTTTCTGAAAAATAAATCTGATGTGTTTGTTGCCTTTAAAAGATGGAAAGCTGAAGTTGAAAATCAGACAAGCCTAAAGTTAAATTGTCTGTCTGACAATGAAGGAGAGTATGATAGTCAAGAGTTCAAAGCATTCTTCTCTAAGAATGTGATCAAAATGGTCAAGACAATTTCTAGAACACTGGTACAAAATGGCCTTGCTGAGAGGATGAACATAACCCAGAATAAATAAGCCCGAAGTATGAGAATACATTTTGGGTTACCGAAGTACTTTTGGGCTGAGGCTATTCACACGACAACTTACCTCATAAATAGGGGACCCTTTGTACTTCTGAATTTTGAAATTCTTGAGGAGATATGGACAGGAAAGGAGGTAATTCTCCAACATCTAAAAATCTTTGGTTGTGTTGCTTAGTCTATCACAAGTTATGCCTATCTAGATTACATGAACTAATGAATATAGAAGCAATGATTAAAACATCCAAAACGGTTCAATACATAAAACTAGAGTTAGTTATCCACAAACAAGTATCAATACACCAAATCCGTCAAACCCTAAAAAGAACTACTCCATGGATATGGAGTAATTCATCACAGTTAAGTTTAAAGTAAAGAAAAATATAAAATAATCCAAACCCTTTTCCTGAGTTGGGACTGAATGATGGATTCCTTGTGCTCTTGCTTCTCCAACTTCTCCTTATCCTCATTAGGTTTTAGATGTGTCAAAAGTCCCAAAAAATACTGTTTCTCCATGTATATATACCAAGTAGAGTCGGGCCTAAACACATACACCTTCTCCTACGAGAAAAAGGACACTTTATCCCGGACAAGATGTGCGCGCCCGCGCACTTGGCCGCGTACTTTCACACTTTCTGCCTCATATGCACTAGTCTACTAATTGAGCTCATTCAATCAAGGATCACGTAGGACTTTTTTGTAATGCAGTTGTGGGACGGGTAGGATGCATTTAGATATAAGAGTGATTACACCTCCCTAAGCACTTTAATACAGATACTTTAACAGTTGAAACCCCACACTTATGTCAAACCATACTCCACCTTGACATCAACATGCATTAATTCCACAAATTATTTAAGCACCATTACATCAAGTACCACTTATCAATGAATCTCGTTCACAACAATACAACTGAGTTTTTTCTTTTCTTGTTTAATTCAAGTGGCTCTTACTTTTTCAAAAGAAAATTCACCTTTCTCCTTATTTCTTTAGTTCCACTCAAAAGTCAAACTAACCACCCAACACTTCAACTCTTACAAATTTCATACAATTTCAAGTGCTCACGGGAGGTAATGGTTCGAATAGATTGTCAATTCAAACAATTGGGTAAGGCTTGTAATGTGGTTGCCAAAGAAACATGATTACAGGCTCAAAGGGGTTAACTAAGATACATAACAATGAGGCACCACATATATATGGCTTAATAAATAAATGCCTATATCACTTCCAAGACTGACTAAAACCACTATTTCGCTTTGCAAACACACAGGACAAGTTCTAGACATCAAATGTAATGCACAGAATAACACAAAAACCTCACACATACATGGCACATAACTCACTCAGGATTGGACTCATCAAGTCACGTTACTAAAATCAGTTAAGCAAAGTTAAGATCATACAATTTAAGGTTCTTATACAAGAGTCAAAAACTGATTTTAAGCATCAAAACTAAAGCACTTACTATTCTCAAGGCATAACGAAGTCAAGAGATATTGCTTCCCATTCAAACCATAGCACAAGGTTTCCTACTCCTAAAAAAATAAAAACTAACTACACCCGATTCAAACAAAATCCTTGAAAAATAACCGCGACACAAAGAAAAACTAAGGAGGAATGAATACACTACCTAACGAAAGAATTTTTTTTTGGTATTTTTCTTTCGACTTAAATCCATTTTTATGTTTTTTTTTTCAATTTTTTCTACTTGTCAAACTAACAAAAGAAAAAATAATCAAGCTAACAAAAGCAAAAATTAAGACTAATATACATATAACATAAAATTTACCCCCACCCCAAAGTACAGGAAACTTCCATGAATCTCTAGTCGGGGTCTGAATCGCAGTCGAGATCCATTCCACGTGCCCGAACTAGTGCAAACATCCATGCAGACAACTTATTCTCAACTTTCTTGGGGTACACCCCACACTTATCTTTCTCAATCAGTGGAGCCTTCTCTTTTGAACTCTTCACCTTCCACTCAATACTTGCAGCTGGCTTCTACTTTTTTACTCCAGTTTCTACATTTATCTCAAACATCACAGTCTTCTCACCCACTCTAAGCATGAGTTTTCTATTATGTATATCCAGTATAGCTCTACCCATTGCTAAAAATGGTCTTCCTAGGATGAGGGGGACCTCCTTGTTCTCCTCCATATTCACCACTATGAAATCTACAGGAAATACAAACTTATCCCCTTGGGTGTTATAGTTGTTTGGTCAGCCAGCTGCAAGGATATGGGAACCGACTTTATCTCTCCAATCTCCTTCTCCAGTTTCCGGTAAATAGACAATGGCACTAGATTAATTTAGGCACCAGAATCACATAAAGACTTATCAAAATTTTTAGAGTGCCTAAAAAGCAAGGTATAGTAAAACTCTTTGGATCTCCATACTTTTGTGGGAGTTTATTTTGTAATATTGCGTTGCAATGATCTGTGAGCTTGACCACTGAGGTCTCTTATATCTTCCTCTTTTTGTAAGGATCTCCTTCAAGAACTTAGCATAAGCTGGCATTTGTGAGAGAACTTTCGTGAATGGTAGATTTACATTAACCTGTCTCAGCATATCTAGGAACCTCCCAAACTACTTGTCCAGCTTTTCTCTATAGAGTTTTTGAGGAAAAGGTAAAGCGGGCATGTGCTCACTCACATCTTCAAATTCCTCCCTTCTTGAAGTTTCCTCCTTCTTTTTCTTAGCTCCCCTTTTGCCTTTCTTCTTCTCAGTCTTTTTATCATCATCTTCAATTTTCATCTCCTTCCCACTTTCTTTTTCAGGCGCAACTTCTTGTGAATTGGAGTGGGATCTTTCAGCACTTGTCCACTTCTCAAGGTCATAGTAGTTACCATTTTTTTGGGATTGTTTTCAGTATCAGCTGGCAGAGTACCTGGGATTCTCTCAGATAATATATTTGCAATTTGTCCCACTTGGATCTCCAAGTTACTCAAACCTGTCCCAAGTTCTTTGATAGTTGCACCATGAGCATCTAATATTTCATCAGTCTTGACAATGAAGGATTTCATTAGTTTTCTAACCCAGACTGGATTGGCTGTTGAGGTTGAAAATGCGGCCTCTGCTGATTCACAAAACCAGAAGCTCCTTGAAATTTGGAGTTATTGTTGCTATGAATTTGTTGTACCCCTGGCCGAGGGTCTTTCGGAAACAGACTCTCTACCCATCTGGGGGTAGGGATAAGGTTTGCGTACACTCCACCCTCCCCAGACCCTATTTATGGTATTCTACTAGGTTGTTATTGCTATTAAATTTGTTGAATCCCCAGGTAAACTCCATGAAAAATCGGGGTGCTTCTGACCTATTGCATTAAAATTATAATTACCCACAACATTAACTTCCTTCATTGAAGCTTGGCACTCATGAGTAGGGTGTCCTCTTCCACATATGTCACATGATACATGAGGCTCATTATGTATTGAAACTAAGGTTAGATTCTTTATTTCTTTTGCCATGGCATCAAGCTATACCTGCACAGATGTGTTAGCATCAATCTGGTGAACACCAGTTGATATTCTTCTATCAGTAATCTCCGAGGGCCACTGATTTGCATCTTCACATAAATCATCTAGAATAGTTACTATCTTCTCTGGAGTCTTTTTCATTAACGGACCTCAAGCTGCATTGCTCAATGTTCTACACGAGGTCGGTGTCAAACCATCCCAAAAGTCCTGGAGTTTCATCCAGAGTTCAGTTCCGCTGTGTTGACACTTCTCCACAATCTCTTTAAACCTCTCCCATGCTTCAAACACAGTCTCAGTCTCATTCTGGCAGAGTTATGGATTTATCTTCTAAATTTTCCGTTTTAGCTGAGGAGAAATATTTAGCAAGAAACTTTGAGGCAGCTCCTCCTATGTTCTAATTGATCCCTAGGGCAAGCTTCGAAGCCAGTGCTTTGCATCATCTTTTAGAGTGAAGGGGAATTCCTTTAAGTACACTGCATCTTGTGACACACCATTGTATTGAACGATGTTAATGATCTCCTCGAAGTCCATTAGATGATTGTTTCGATCTTCGTTCATCTTTCCTCTGAAGACACAATTGTTTTGGAGGGTTTGAAGCAACCCTTGCTCTAGCTCGAAATTATTGGTTACAACTGGAGGTGGTCTCACACTTGATAAACCTTGGTTATAGACCGATCTAGCATAATCACCAAGTGGTCTCCGTTGGCCGGGAGCTACGTTTCCAAACTGGTGTACACCCAAGGGCTGATTTTGAGCCATTCTTCGAGCCATCTCCTCCTCGTAAGCAATTTGTTAATCTCTAAGTGTTGCTTCTTCGGCATTTCTTACAGCTCTCTCTCTGAGTTGGGCTTCCTCTTTCGCAGCCAAATCAACATTATCATCATCTCCCGCCATCTTTTCTTTGGTTGAGGATTGCCCAACCGTTTTTGTATTCTCGGGAAGATTTTTGTCCTTCCTCAACTGTCGCAGATGTTTCCTGATTTCTGGTTTATATGGTTATAATTACTTACCAGAAGATCGAGTCATACACAGATCTAACCTATAGCTAGCACACAGTCAACAACGCCAAATCTTGACGAGCACAAAACACACACTTAAATATGCTCGCTAGTCGAATATAGTATAATATAATATTGTATCCACAGGGATTGGAGTTAAACAGTATTATCGTAGTTTGTAGATCGATTAATATCCAAGATGATAAACAATTTGGGTTTATATGATTTAAAACTAAAATTAACTAAGAGTCTAAACTTATTGGCTAATTACAATCAAATCAAGTATTAAGCAAAGGAATATGTCAATTGGGAGAAGATAGGGTTGATAGGATAGGTTCAAGACAAATGTTTGAGATTTAACTCCAGATAATTCACTTTTAATGTTCAAGTGATTCTCTCGAATTCACTTGGTTACTAGTTCAATTGATAAGTAGAAACTCATCTCTCGATTAAGTCTCAACCTCACAAGATAAACCAATTCTAAGTACGTGAAGATATGCAAAAATTTATAGTGGATTGGTCTTTAGGAAAACCTCTTTCGATTATCCTCCTAACTTAATTTAATCAACAATTCAACTAGCCTCTTTCGATTACTAAGAAGAATTAATGACTTCAACCAACAAAATATAAAGCAACAATATCACAAGTTATGCCTCTCTCGATGACATGAACTAGTGAATATAGAATCAATGATTAAAATATCCAAGACGATTCAATACATAAAACTAGAGTTAAATATCCACAAACAAGTATCAATACACCAAATCCTTCAAACCCTAAAAAGAACTACTCCATGGATATGGATTAATTCATCACAATTAAGTTTAAAGTAAATTAAAACATAAAACAATCCAAACCCTTGTCTTGAGTTGGGATTGAATGATGGATTCCTTGTTCTCTTGCTTCTCCAACTTCTCCTTAGCCTCCTTAGGTCTTAGATGTGTCAAAAGTCCTCAAAATACCTTTTTTCATGTATATATACAATGTAGGGTCGGGCCCAAACAATTACACCTTCTCCTACACGAAAAATGATTATTTTTTTCCCGACAAGACGTGCACGGACGCACACTTGGAAGGGTGCCCGCATACTTGGCCGCGCACTTTTCTCCCTGTTCTGTTGATAATGTGAACAAACTTAAAACATGAAAGTTGTATCTCTTTGAATTATCTTTCTAACCATATATTTTGGATCCAAATAGATTTCTGAGAGAAAAAATATGTATATTTTACTAGACAGTGCGCAATATGCCTGTTCGATTCTTCGTTTCGTTGCACTATCATCCGTTGATGCCTGAATACGATCCCAGCTTAACTCCTTCGGATTTTACTCAGACTTCAAAGCTCCAAATCACTGAAATTCATTCCATAACATCTACATAGCGAAATCACTCCTACAAGGCATAAAATACACAATTAGTACAAAATGCTAGCGATTAAAGCACAAACTCAACTAAAGTGCAGTAAATTGAAATGTAATAATCGACTAAAACATGAGATTATAGCCTACCTTGAACACCCCACACTTAAACCATTGCTCATCCTCGAGCAATCAAATCACACTTTATATAGTCACAACCTTACTAAGCAACTCTCCTAACTCATTAAACAAAGAATATTTAAAATAGACTAAGCACAATAGTGTAACATTTTCACCTCAAGGTTTGACTCACACGCACCATACATTATTCACAACTTACTCACTTACTCCAACATAGAGATCAAGAATTACCTTTCCTTCATGAATCATGTTCCGTCATACGACAAAAGAGACACAATCAACAAAATTCAAGACAATTAGGAACTCAAGATAGAAAGAATTAACTTACTCCCAGAAACGACATTCATGTGCCACAAAAGATGCACCATAGGCTTGCTCGTACTGTACTACTCTACTAATTGAGCTCATTTAGTTAAGGATCAAATAGTACTTTTAATTGGTTGTAATGTAGGCTGCGGGGCGGGTAGGATACATTTAGATATAAGAGTGACAACACCTCCTTAAACACTTTAATACATACACTTTAATATTCAAAATCCCATACTTATGTCAAACCATACTCCACCTTGACATCAACATGCATTAACTCACAAACTATTTAAACATATTTACATCAAGAGTCACCACTATCAAAGAATATTTTTCACAATAATACAATATTTTTTTCTTTCTTTTTCAACTCAAGTGGATCTTACTTTTTCAAAACAATGCACCTTTCTCCTTATTTCAACAGTTCCACTCAAAATCCAAACCAACCACCCCACACTTCAACTTTTACAAAGTTCATATAATTTCAAGTGCTCACGAGAGGTAAATAGTTCAAATAGATTTCCAATTCAAATAATTGGGTAAGGCTTGTAATGTGGTTGTCAAAGAAACAGGATTATAGGCTCAAAGGATTTAACTAAGATACATAACAATTAGGTGGTAAAAGCATATCACTGGCTCAACAAATAAATGCCTATATCACTTTCTAGACTGAACAAACTACCATTTCACTTTATAAACACAGGGAGCAAGTTCTAGACATCAAATGCAATGCACAGAATAACACAAAAATCTTACACAAACATGGCACAAGATTCACTTAGGATTGGCCTCATCAAGACACTCTAGTCAAAGAAATTAAGCAAAGCTAAAATCATACAATTTAAGGTACTTATACAAGAGTCAAAAATTGAGACTAAGCGTCACAACTAAAGCATTCACTATTCTCAAGGCATAACAAAGTCAAGAGGCGTTGCTTTCAATTCAAATCATAGCACAAGGCTCCCTACACCTAACAAAAATAAAAACTAATTACACCCGGTTCAAACAAAACTCTTGGAAAAGAACCGTGGCACAAGGAAAAACCAAGGGAAATTTATTATACTACCTATAAAAGAAAATCTTTTTATCTTTTTTCTTTCGACTTAAATCCCTCAAGAAACCCGTCGAATGGGAAAAGTCAAAATTTTTAAAATTTTTATGTTTTTTTTCTAGTTTTTTCTACTACTCAAACTAACAAAAGCAAAACTAAAACATACATACAAATATCCCCACCCCACACTTTAAGTTGTGGCATGTTCCCATGACACACAATTGAAAAGCATAAGGTAAAGGAAACATCCCTGAATTTTCTTCTTTTCCGAGAACTTATGAATACCACTCCTAATTCTGAACTCCTTCCTCGTTTTCGCTCCTTGGGATTCTTATGGAGCTCATTAAGCCCAATTCTTCTAAGGATACCTGCAATACCCGCTTTTTTTTCTACTACTCAAACTAATAAAAGCAAAACTAAAACATACATATAAATATCCCCCACCCCACACTTTAAGTTGTGGCATATCCCCATGAAACACAATTGAAAAGCATAAGGTAAAGGAAACTTCCCTACTTTTCCTTCTTTTCCGAGAACTTATGAATTCCACCCCTAATTCTGAACTCCTTCTTTGTTTTCGCTCCTTGGGATTCTTATGGAGCTCATTAAGCCCAATTCTTCTAAGGATACCTGCAATACCCGCTTCTTTTTTTTACTACTCAAACTAACAAAAGAAAAACTAAAACATACATACAAATATCCCCCACCCCACACTTTAAGTTGTGTCATGTCCTTATGACACACAATTAAAAAACATGAGGTAAAGGAAACTTCCCTGAATTTTCTTCTTTTCCGAGAACTTATGAATTCCACCCCTAATTCTGAACTCCTTCCGCGTTTTCGCTCCTTGGAATTCTTTATGGAGCTCATTAATCCCAATTCTTCTAAACATACCTGCAAGAACCGCTCTTTTCTTTCTTTCTTGCCCTCATCTTGAGCGGTGAATTGCTTGTTCATAATGATCCTTAACTTGTTTATGCATTCTTTCACAGGATCAATCCATACATATTTCTTTAAATTCCAAAAAATAAAATCCACATGATCAAGTTTAGAATAAGAAAACAAAGAATAAAGGTCAAGTGAATATTCCTTTGGTATGTCCAAGACTATTTGTTTCTCATTCTCTTCTACCAAATGTTGCAAATGTGGAAAGGTGGATGGGGGCTTGAACTCTCTTTCGTTGCTTCACACTCAACCACAACCTTATTTTCAATCATCTCAGTTGAATAAGAGTCATCTTGAATAGTAAAAATCTTTCTATGTGGATGTTTATCCTCTTGGGTAGGCTCATACTCACAAGGTATCTCCTCCATATATTCATCATCACAACGCGGTGAGCTTTCTGAATATGTACTTATTATTTGACTTTCTTGCATTGTTAGGTTGTTCATGGCTTCATCATCTTGTGTAAATATCTCTACCAGCTTATTTATGAACTTATACACAAGCTCTTCCAAACTACCATTCTCCATTTGAGGTGGTTGTCTCACTTTGCTTCCATTCCAATTATAATAAGGGTATTCATCCCAACAACAGTCAAGATTGTGCCCATATGAATCCTCATACATGTACGGACTAGAAACAGAGTGAGACTGTTCAAAATATGCACCATAAGAGGAATACTTACCTGCTTGACAGTCAACCCATAGACGATTTTCACTGCATTTAAAACACATAGCAAACCGCTGATAATATTCAGCTGCTAACTCTTCAACCGTTTTCTTAGGCTAGTTGCACTCCATCTTCACAATATTTAGAGTTCAATATATACAATATCTTCTCCAACTTATTAGGAACTACGAAACAAATCTTGAAAAGAAGTTAACCAATAAAGAAAATAAAATAGAAAAATAAAAAGAAAAGAAAAAAACTAAAACCTAATTCCTGAATTAGCATTACAATCTATTTCAAACACTATTGATTGTCAATCCCCGGAAACGGCGCCAAAATTTGATGAGCTTGAAACACACACTAAAATTATACTCGCTAGTCGAATATAATATAATATAATATAATATCGTATCCACAAGGATTAGATTTAAACATTATTATCGTAGTATGTAGATATATTACTATCCAAGATGATCAACAATTGAGGTTTATATAATTCAAAACTAAAATTAACTAAGAGACTAAACTATTGGCTAATTACAATTCAAATCAAGTATTAAGTAAAGGAAGATATCAATTGTGAGAAGATATGGTTGATAGGATAGGTGCAAGACAAATGTTTGGGATTTAACTCTAGATAATTCACTTCTAATGTTCAAGTGAATCTCTCGAATTCACTTGGTTATTAGTTCAATTGACAAGTAGAAACTCATCTCTCGATTAAGTCTCAACCTCACAAGATAAACCAATTCTAAGTACGTGAATATATGCAAGAATTTGTAGTGGATTGGTCTTTAGGAGAACCTATTTTGATTATCCTCCTAACTTAGTTTATTCAACGAGCCTCCTTCGATTACTATGAATAATTAATGACTTCAACCAAAAAAATATAAATCAACAATATCACAAGTTATGCCTCTCTCGATTACATGAACTAGTGAATTTAGAAGCTATGATTAAAACATCCAAAATGATTCAATACATAAAACTTGAGTTAATTATCCACAAACAAGTATCAATACACCAAGTCCATCAAACCCTAAAAAGAACTACTCCATGGATATGGAGTAATTTATCACAATTAATTTAAAGTAAAGAAAAATATAAAACAATCCAAACCCTTGTCTTGAGTTGGGACCGAATGATGGATTCCTTGTGCTCTTGCTTATCCAACTTCTCTTTAGCCTCTTTAGGTCTTAGGTGTATCAAAAGTCATCAAAATACTATTTTTTCATGTATATATACCAATTAGGCTCGGGACTAAACAATTACCCCTTCTCCTACGCAAAAAAGAACACCTTTTCCCGAAAAAGACGTGCACGGACGCGCACCTGGAAGGGTGCCTGCGCACGTTTCACAGTATTCTGCCCCATTTGCGCGGTAAGTGTGCGACTGTTCACTTGACATGCACTTTTCACCCTCTTCTGTTGAGAATTGGAAAAAACGTAAAACATAAAATTTGTATTCCTTTGGATTAGGTTTCCAATCATATATTGGGGAGACCAAATGGTGTTTCGAGCGAAAGGTTATGTGTATTTTACTAGACAGTGTGCAATATACCTACTCGATTCTTTGTTTCGTTGCACTATCATCCGTTGATCCCCAAACACGATCCCGGCTTAATTCCTTGGGATTTTACTCAGAATTCAAAGCTCAAAATCACTTGAATTCATTCCATAACATCTATATAGCTCAGAATCACTCATAAAATGCACAATTAGTGAAAAACACTAGCGATTAAATCACAAACTCAACTAAAGTGCAGTAATTTGGAATGTAATAATCGACTAAAATATGATATTATAGCCTACCATCATGTGCATGTAAACTCCAATGGTTGAGATAAACTTGATTCTTAAGCCAATAAATTTTTCTTTATTGGCTATGTTGATGATAATTTTGGTTATTGATTTTGGGATGAGCAAAATATAAAGATCATAAGACATAATGTCACGACCCAAAATCCAACATAGGTCGTGATGGCGCCTAACACCGGAGTCAGGCAAGCCAACAGTTGTTTACTAGTGAGGTTATCCTTATTTGACATACCAACCCCACATACACCCAAAGTTTTAAGCTTAGATTATTTAAATAAAAGAGGAAACATTAACCAGCTTAAGTAAATATAGCCACAACGATCATGATCCAGTGTATACAGTCCCAAAAGAAAGAGTCTACTATGTGTGTGCCAGGAACTAGTGTCACAAGTCAACAGGCGAACAAGTAGAATATACGAAAGATGATACAAACTATACTGCTGTCTGAGAGGAGTAGACAGAAATAAACAAAAGATAACTCCATTGCACTACTGAGAATCGCCAACGGAGGCAGCTCACCGTGGAGTCAGGTCCAGGATATACGTCAAGCTCCGGTCGGATAACCAGAAGCACCAGCCTCAGAACCTGTACAATTAAGTACAGAAGCGCAGCATGAGTACATAAATATGTATGTACCCAGTGAGTCTCCCTCCTAACCTCAAAGAGGTAGTGACGAGAGGTCAACATGACACTCACTAAGGTCCAACAGTATAATTTAACAGAATATAATGGAAATAGTAGGCATGTAAAGACAGTGAAGCAACAAGTATATATGTAAGGTACTGAAATCCAGGAAGAATACTGAGAAGAAATAAAACAATTACCACTTCACTTTTTCCCCAAATATCTGTCAGATCAATATCCATGAATGTAGTAACAAATAAATCATACGCATGCAGGGTAAGGAAAACCCGCCAGAGTCATAAGATAGTCATGCCCGTGCACTGCCGAGGATCGAACGGCCCGTACCAAAAGTGCACCTCTCCACAAAGTACTCACATCTATGCACTGCCAAGAATCGAACGACCCATAACAGAAATGCATCTCTCAACCTCTCTATGCACTGCCGAGAATCGAACGGCTCATACCATAAGTGCATCTCTCAATCCGCCGTCGCGTACGGCCCGTTCCCATAAGAGTGGGGGAAATCACACTCCGCTCGCGTAAATTGTGAAGCGGTCACATGCACACACATTATTCTTTTTTTTTTTTAAGGAGAATACTTTTCAGTGAACAATTTCTTAAAAGTTTTCTCAAATTTCATAACTTCGGGGAAATATGCAACATGTAACGTTAATTCATTAAGCATATAGTTCATATCAAGTAAAGCACAAGGCCTGATGTGGGCCTAACTACCCGGACATAATAGTAATAGTTGCTGCGTACGGACTCTCATCAATTTGTATGTACGTAGCCCCCACAAATTATCGTATATAGCATTTAAATCACCTAGGGGGAAAATTCCCCCTTACAAGGTTAGAAAAGAGACTCACATTGCGTCGAATTTACTCCCTGGACCAAAAATGCGCTCGAAGCTCCGAACTCTACACCCGAGGACTCGAAACTAGCCAAATGTTCAAAGCATTAATTTATACATTAATTTATATTCAGAGCATGGAATTCTCCTATTATTTAGCCAAATTCACCATCCTTGAAGAAAATCTAAAATTCGACCCCGGGCCCGCATGCTCGGATTCCAATAATTCTTGAAATAAACCCTCACCCAAAGCCTAAGGATCATTAATATACGATTTTTACTGGATTCCATAGCAAATTTACGGGTAACTTCTCAAATTAACGAAAGCCCTAGGTTACTACCCAATTCTTGATTTTTCACTAGTTATGTGATTAAGCTTAACTAGGAATTCATGCATGAGGCTAATATTAGAGTAGAATTTACTTACCTTCAATAACCAAGTCGTTTGCCCCTATAAAAATGGTGGAAATCGCCCCAAGGAAGAAGAAGAAGATGAGAAAAAAATGAATTAAACCCGTGTATAAAAACACACTGTCTGAACTGTGTTTTCGCACCTGTGGCTCGAGGACCGCACTTGCGGTCTCGCACCTGCGAGCAAAGGCTCGCACCTGCGGAAATGGACTGGGGAGCCTGGGCCCACACCTGCGGAGTGGAGACCGCACATGCGGCTCGGCTCCTGCGGAACTCTGTCCCACACCTGCGAGAATTGGCCAGACCACTGGGGGTCGCACCTGTGAGGCTGGGACCGCCGGAGCGGTCCCTCACCTGCGACTGATCAACCGCACCTGTGGTCACACCAGAACAGGTGCACCAGTAGCTATTTCAGTTGGTTTTTGGCCTCGTGTGGTGTTCGGGAGGCACCTGGGCTCACCCGAGCCCCCGTCCAAATATACCAACAAGTCCTAAATCATAATACGGACTCGCTCGAGCCTTCGGAAGACCCAAAACAACGCTAAAACTCAGAATCACACATCAAAACCCCAAGAACCAAACTTAGGAACTTTAAGATTTCTAGACTTCGCTAACAACGCGCCCGAACCGACCTATACTACTTGGAATGACACCAAATTTTGTAAGCAAGTCATAAATGACATAACGGAGCTATTCCCGGTCTCGGAATTCCATTCGGACCTCGATAACACAAAAACACGTCCAAAACCACAATAGGAACTTAAGGAACTTCTTATTTCAATATTGGGCGCCGAAACGCTGCCGGGTCATCAGAAACCCATTCCGAACATACGCCCAGGTCCAAAATCATCATACGAAGCTACCGGAACCGATGAAACTCGATTTCGAGGTCGTTTACCCAAATTGTTGACCGAAGTCAAACTTGTCCTTAAAGGCTAACCTTAAGGAACCAATTGTTCCTATAGCAGTCTAAACACCTCCGAATCCCGGACCGCCAGTCCCCGCAAGTTATAAATCATAAAAAGCCGCTATGGGAAGTTTCATTTAGGGGAACGGGGTCCGATAACGTAAAACGATCGGTCAGGTCGTTACACACAAGGTCGTCACATTCAATGAAAACGTGATGTACAAGGACAAGCTTGGAGCAGAACCAGCCAGCACAAGCAAACAAACATATTAAACAGTTGAGCTAGAAGAGATCTCAAAAAATGAAGTCTCTAGAGGGATTACAACTGATTTTGAAAGTGAAGATGAAGAATGAGAAGCCAAATCAGAATCAGAATCATAATCAAAGCCAGAACCAGATACAGAATTAGTTGCAAAATCAAATTTGCAGTCAGGACATGAATCATTTTCAGGATCAGTTGTTCCTAAACCTACATTAAGGAAATCTTAAAGAGTCACGAATGCTCCAGATAGATTAACTCTCTCTCTCTCCGCTATATCTTCTGACTAATGCTGGAGAATTAGAGCATTTTGTTGAAGCAATGCAGGTGATAAACTCTGATAAGTGGAAGCTATCCATGAAATAAGAGATGAATTTTCTTCAAAAGAATGAAACATGGATACATGCAGAGTTACCAAAAGAAAAGAAGGTATTGCAGAAAAAGTGGGTGTAGAGGGTCAAGGAAAAGCATGACGGTAAGAAGAGATACAAAGCATGATTAGTAGTAAACGGATTTCAGTAGAAGGAAGGAACTGACTACACCGAGATCTTCTCTCCTATAGTCAAATTAACTACTATCAGGTTGGTGCTAAGTATCATAACTGCAGAAAATTTGCATTTGGAGCAGCTAGAAGATAAAGCTGCTTTCTTGCATAGTGACCGTGAAGAACACATCTACATGATACAACATGAAGGTTTTCAAGTTTATGGTAAATAAAACCTTGTGTGAAAGTTGAAGAAGAGTTTGTAAAGTCTGAAACGAGCTCCCCGACAATGGTATAAGAAATTTGATGGGTTCATACATAACAATGGTTTCACACGATGTTAAAGGGACCATTGTTGTTATATAAAAAATCTCGATGAATCCTACGCCGTTTTATTGTTGTATATTGATGATATGCTAATTGCTGGATCTAGCATAAATGAGATCAACATGTGTTTACCCTTAAAATTGGATAATAATTATACTTATAATGTGGTTTTTAGGATACGTGATTTCACTTAACACCAACTGGTAAATATAAAGATTAATAATAGTATTCAGCAATAAAATGAAATAAACCAGTGTTTGAATGAAGCTCATCCCTCGAGTTAGAGTACCCTCGAACTGATTGGTACAAGAACAGCTTAAAAATATAACAAGCTGGTGAACAAGAATGTAAGCGAGAAAGAGAGTTATTGCTTTGATGTATGTGAATGATATCATACAAATTATTAGAACTCCTATTTATATAGTAGAGGAATTCTACTTATGGTATAACTCTAATTACAAAAGGAAATCCCATGATTAGAGAGTTTGTCGTTCGTGATTTGATCCGTTCTAAGATTTCCGCCACGATCTTCTACCTGTCACGGATATCTCACATTTCCGTTATCATTCTATCTTTGATCCTGCTCGATGTTTGCTTTATTTGGTCTTGATCGTTACTGGCCTCGATTTCAACAGGTATCTCAAATCTCAAAACTCAGAATCTCATATTTGTGCTTCAGTTTGAATCACTATGGGGCCGACCCTCTATTCAACTCCCTAGCCTCGGTCAAATAGTAAAATCAGGTTGGCCCAGTTTTAACCATTTACAGATAGTCCCCTAATTTTTTGGAGTCAAATGACAAGAAACGAATTGAGCCTTTGATTTTTGCCCCGACCTGTCATGACGTACGCGGTGGAAGTAACCGAAACGTCCTGTCGGTATAGTTCCCCAAGGTATTAATGTATGTCAGTTGGTGGCCGGCCACTAGTGGCTTTGAACCGTCGTCGTGAATCCAATAAATAAGCCTCTTTTTTCACTCTTTCAAACTTTACCTTTAACCTTCTTTAATCTCCAAAGATTTTTCCATCTTCTAAGTTCCTCCCTTCTGCAAGATTTTCAGGCTTTGTTGTTAACCTCTTCTTAAACATCAAATTCTATCATCTCCTTTCTTCTTCAAACTCAAACAAGAATGGCAAAAACGTCCAAAACAGTTCCCCAAAAGGAAAATTCTTCTTCATCGCAACCGGCTGGTGATAAAACACCGATGGAATCGCGCCCTGAGGAATGTGTTCCCGGAGGGTGCGTCCTTACTTCCGTTTTTAATATCGAGATAGCTTCCTCGATCCCTAGTCGATGTGAGCCTATGTTAAGGTACATATGCTCGATATTTGAGACTTTCCTCAAGCAGGTAAAGAGAGACTGCAACTAGGAAGGTAAAAAGGTGGTGATTCCAACCCCTGAAGAAGATATCACCACCCACGTGGAAGGGTTTCTGAGTGTTTACACTTACCCTTTCACGCTGGGGCCCCTCGACCTTGTCATCATCAATTTCGGCCGTAAGTACCAGATAACCCTGGGCCAAATCCATCCCTGATTTTGGCGAATTGTCATTCTGCTCCGATTCTTCGCGAGCAAAGTCGAAGGGATGTCTTTTACCCTCAACCACCTCATCAGATTGTTCAGCCCCCGTCTTTATCGAGGCAGTTAATAAAATTCCAGCGTTGAGCTACCAAGGTTCTATTCTCGAGCATAGATGAGGACAAGGATCGAGGATGGATGGGTCGGTTTGTTCGAGTGAGGACTTCTGACCTAATACCGGCAGAGAAGATGCCATTTCCTGAGAAACGGAACATGGATCGTAAGTATTGTCTTACTTTTAACTTCCATGTATTATTTTATTCCTTCGCTTTTCCTTATTAATGTATTTTTCCATGATATAGCAGTTTCTTAGATGCCCGGTGTAGTTCCTGACCTCGAGAGCTGGGTTCGGAACCTGGCCTCGACCTCTATGTACGCCGAGCGCTCGTGGCATGATTTATCAAAGGGCCGATAAGAGGCCAAGAATCATGGTAAGCCCCTTTTCATGTATCTGATGATTTGATTAAGATATTCTTCATATACTTATTCAATGTTCTCGTGTACATGCCTGGGAAAAGATCCGCTCATGAGGCCCCCGTATGGCGAGGATGAATTTCGGCCCCGATTTTGAAACCGGTGAAGGATAAGAAGAGGAAAAGGACCTCGGCCTCCGGGGTCCCAAAGCCCAAGAAAACCCCTGTTTGTAAGTCGAAGACGGATACTGCCGCCCTACCTGCAAATGTACTTGAGCGGCTAAGGAAGGAAGGAGAAGAAGAAGAAGCAGATGATGGCTCTGTACTGGTGGCCCGAGTGAAGAAGACCATCGAGGCCACAAAGGCCGCTGAATCAGTGGTGGTTGATGTGATCCTACTTCAAGCTGAGGGAGTCTTGGAAAAGCACTCGGGAAAAGTCCCCGAGTCATTGGAGATCAAAGACACTTCCCACTGAAATGAGCAAACGGAGGGTACTTCTGAAGGGGCCGGCTCCGAGGCCCTTCGAAGCGAAGAGAATGTCCCAAGAGACCCACTTGGGGCAATTGAAATTCGATATTCACAAACTTTGCCTGCATTTTCCGAGGAAGCAATTCGAGAGGCCCAAGCTATGAAGACCCCCGAGGTAGACAGAGCCCCCGGAGGGAAGGACCCCTTTTGAGGTTATTTTATCGGGGTCGAAGATGCTTCCGACATGAGTGAAGTGTCCATCCTCTTTGATGAGGCTCAACGAGACCTGAATCGGGTAAGTCTCAATTCCCTTTGTTGATATCACATTCCTCCATTTCCTATCTAACTTCCTTTCTTTTTCCGTACAGGCTTTGGCACTCCATCAGGAGGCTTTTTCCAAGTCCTAGGCAGAGCTGAGCCGATGTAAGGTCGACCTTCAAGGGCTCTCAGAGGAAAGGAATGCCCTCAAACTTCTCTATGGGCAAAAAGAAGAGGATATCAAATACCTCCGAGCCGATTTGGCTAAGTCTCACAAGGATCAGACCGACCTGATCGAGCAGGTAATGATAATCTTAAAAGCTCATGGACTTGATTCGGTAATGGTGGCTAACACTTCAATCTCACAACTGTAGCAGAAGGTTGATAGGATCGTGCAGTTCCATGAGAAGGTCAACATGATGAAGGCGGAGACCTTGCGGTGGAAACAAAGTATGGACCGCTTTGTTGCAGAGAAAGAGGCTGCTCGAGCCCAATGTCATTAGCAGAAGTCAGCTTCAATGCGTGAAGGAGAAATCTTGGCTCAGGCCAAGAAAATAGAGGAGCCCGAGGCTCGTTTGGCCTCCAAACTTGCAAGGGCCAAATCGGAGGCTGAGAAGGCTAAGGTCGAGGTAGAGGCAATCATGGCCGTTTACCGGTCTTATGCGGAGGCTGATCAAGCCCAAAAAAGAGAAGCTGCCGAGAATGCCTAGACTCGGGCATAGTACTGTTGAACTCTCCAAGTGCCGATCTCGGAGAGAAACCCTCGAGGAGATCCATGCTCGGGGTTTTGATATTACTGATGAGATTCAGAAGGCGAAAGAGCACGAAGATGATGTTATGGCACTGGCCTCCTCCCATGATGATGATGATGATGATGATGATGATGATGGCAGCAAGAGCGGATCCGATAATGAGGAGGACCTCGATGAAGGAGAAGCTGCCCCCCAGGAAAATTAGGGATCTTTAGACTTTTTCTTTTTTGATTTTTTGTGTGGGACCCTGATCGGTCCTTCTAAATATCTTCATATATATAAAAGATCTTTTTCTCTTTGACTTGTCTTTATTCTATTTCTTGCCTCGTGAAAATTTTATTTCATTCATGCCTTCATGCCTTATGAAGATTTTGCTCACAAGTTTGAGACTTAGGCAATTAGACTGAGATTGAACCAATCTAGTATTTATAATAGAGTGAGTACTTGCTCGAAATTGAAGTAGATTGGCCCTTAGGTTTTAGTTGAGTAAGGATGGTTTCTCGAACTAAAAAAATAAAATGGCTCTTAAGCTCTTGAATTAGGCCTATACGGCCTCAAAAGAATGGTTTTTTCCCCTTTTCGGCTTAAAAGAGCTAATCATATAAAAATTTTCCGTGCCTTAGCACGAGATAAATTCGTGCCCATTAGGTTTTTCGGGGTTAGTGTTATCGAAACCCTTTGATTTGTTATGCCTTAGCACAAAATTGTTCGAGGGTTCAAACAATTCGATTCCCTGTAGGGTTTTTCGAGGGTTGACGTTGTCGAAACCCTTTTGTCATTTTGTCGAGGATAGACTTTTTAACCGGTTTATAAAAGTATTCGAAGGCCTATTTTTATAGGAATCCGTACGTCTCCGAACCGTCTTAATTTGGCCGTATTCTTTAGTTTGGGATTTTCCTCTTAGGTTTGTTTCCCAATTTCACTTTGACTTGTTCAAAGTGTCAGTCCCAGAGTGGGGCGGTCGTGGCCTAGAAAATTGAGGATTGCCTTTTTAAGGTCTTACGATCTCGAGGTTTAGTAATTTGATCATGTCGATTTTTTGGGCGGCAGTCCCCGAGTATGGGGTAAGTTGTTTGAACTTCAGTTGCGATTGACCCTTAATCTAGTTTCCACAATAGATCATAAGTATAAAATTGTAAAGTATAAATTTTTCTAAGGCATGGAACATATGGTAAGGAAAAATACTTCTTTCAATAGATTATACATGTGTACATGTTTTCCCATTAGGGCTCGAATAATCTATATGGACACGGTTCATTCGACCATTTGGCCCTTTACAAAGTTTACCTATCAAGACCCTGCTAACACGAAGTATTTTTCTTGAAATCATCCAAGGGTGATGCCCCCCAGTATTCGAGGTTGATTGTAAAGAAGTGTAGGATACTGTTGAATTTCTCTAAGTTAGAACAAACAATGGTTGCCTCGTTAAAAACCTCGCCGGAAAAACCCATTTGGGACAAAATCCGGTCTAAGGGAAAAAAAGTGCAACGCGTGCTTTCATACCTAAGGACTTTGTGTTTGGAGAATCCTTAGATGTCTTCGATCGAACTCCTGCAACTGGTTAGCATAAAGTATAAATGAAAATGGAGAAAGGTCGTACCTTAGAAGTAATATCAATTGAGGTGCGATATGTTCTAATTGTTTGGTAATTATTCGTCGTTCATCGTGCCAAGTTTGTAGGATCCATTTTTGACGATATCGAGGACCTGATATGGTCCCTCCCACTTCAGGCCAAGTTTTCCTTCATTTGTGTCTCGAGTATTGAGGGTGACCTTTCTCAGAACCAAGTCCCAAATTTTAAAGTGTCGAAGATTAGCTCTTCGGTTGTAGTACCTTTCGATCTGCTGCTTTTATGAGTCCATTCGAACGAGGGCGGCTTCCCTTTTTTCATCTAGCAATTCGAGGCTTGTATTTATAGCCTCGTGATTTTACTCTTTCGTTGCATATCTAAACCCAATGTTAGGTTCCCCAACTTCGATCGGGATCAGAGCTTTGGCGCCATATACTAAAGAAAATGGTGTTTCCCCCATACTGGATTTTGATGTTGTTAGATATGCCAAAAGGACCTCGGGTAATATTTCTCTCCATTTTCCCTTGGCGTCGTTCAATCTTTTCTTTAGATTTTGAATGATGGTCTTGTTTGTCGATTCTGCATGTCCGTTCCCACTAGGATGATATGGCGTTGACAAGATCCTTTTTATTTTGTGGTCTTCTAGAAAATTTGTCACTTTGCTGCCGACAAATTACTTTCCATTTTCGCATAAGATCTCGGCAGGCATCCGAATCGGCATATAATGTTATCCCAGATGAAGTCTATTACTTATTTTTCTCTGACTTTCTCAAAGTCCAATGCTTTAATCCACTTAGAGAAATAGTCAGTCATAAACAAAATTAATTTAGCTTTACCTGGGTTCGATGGTAGAGGACCGACGATATCCATTCCCCATTTCATGAACGGCCATGGGGATAGGACTGAATGGAGTTGCTCTCCGGGTTAGTGGATCATCGGCGCATATCTTTGTCATTTTTCGTACTTTCGAACGAATCCTTTAGTCTTCTTTTCCATGTTGGCCCAATAGTACCATGCTCAGATGACTTTGTGAACCAATGATTCGGCACCGAAATGATTCCCGTAAGTGCCCTTGTGAATTTCCCGTAGGACGTAGTCGCTGTCTCCGGGACCCAAATATATTGCCAACGGTCCATCAAAAATTCTTCTATATAGTGTTCCATCTTTGGCCAATGTGAATCGTGTGGCCTTCGTACGTAGAGTTCTCGATTCCTTAGGATCTGATGGAAGCTTCTCGTTTTTTAGGTACTCGATATATTTAATCCTCCAATCCCAGGTTACGCTTGTGGAGTTTATTTCGGCGTGGCCTTCTTCGATTACTAACCTTGAAAGTTGTACGACAGTCCCCGAGCTAATTTCATCGTCTTAGACCGATGACGCAAAATTTGCAAGGGCATCAGCCTCATTGTTTTGTTCTCGAGGTACATGTTGTAGGGTCCATTCTTTAAACCAATGTAGTGTCACATGTATTTTGTCCAAGTACCTCTGCATTCGATCTTCTCGAACCTCAAAGGTTCAGTTGACTTGGTTTACCACAAGTAGGGAGTCACATTTGGCTTCGATGACCTTTGCTCCCAAACTCTTAGCTAGCTCAAGACCTGCAATCTTGGCCTCATGCTCAGCCTCATTGTTAGTCAGCTTGTAAGTTTTGATAGATTGTATAATTGTATTTCCCGTGGGTGGATTTAAAATGATGCCTAGCCTGGACCCCTTCACGTTCAAACCGTTGTCTGTGAAGAGGGTTCACACCCCCGATGATGTACCCGTTTTCAATAATAGTTCCTTTTCGACCTCGGGTACAAGGGATGGCGTAAATTCAGCCACGAAGTCTGCTAAGATTTGAGACTTGATGGTCGTTAATTTCGACGGCCCATTTGGCCATTCGGCCCGAGAGTTTGGGCTTATGCAAAATATTACGAAAAGGATAAGTGGTCACCACACAAATTGGGTGACATTGAAAATATAGGTTTAATTTCCTAGAGGCGCTTATTAGAGCAAGCGCTAATTTTTCTAAGTGTGGGTACTCAGCCTCACCTAAGGTTCGGCTAGCATAGTAAATAGGAAATTGCGCACCTTGATCCTCTCGAACTAGGACCCCACTTACCGCGACTTCTGAGACTGCTAAGTACAAGTAGAGTTGCTCGTCCGCTTTCAGAGCATGAAGCAGTGGAGGGCTCGAGAAGTACCGTTTCAATTCTTCTAATGCTTGTGGCATTTCGGGGTCCATGCAAAATTGTTCTTCTTTTTGAGCAGCGAGAAGAACTGATGGCTCCTATCTGAAGATCGTGAGATGAATCAGCCTAGGCGGCCATGTGCCCCGTTAATCTTTGTATGGCCTTAACATTTTCCACAACTGTGATGTCTTCGATTACCTTGATTTTATCGGGGTTGATCTCAATCCTCGGATTTGATACCATAAAGCCGAGGAACTTTCCGGATACGACCCGAATGCGTATTTCTCCGGGTTGAGCTTCATGTTGTACTTCCTTACAATATCGAAGGTCTCCTGCAAATGTTTCAAATGGTCCTCTGCTCGCATGGACTTAACTAGCATATCGTCAAAAAGAACCTCCATTGATTTACCTATTTGTTCCTCGAACATTCGATTATTAGGCGTTGGTAAGTAGCACCGGCATTTTTTAGTCCAAACAACACTAGATTATAACAATAGCTGTCGTACTTAGTGATGAACGAAGTCTTTTCCCGATCCTCCGGGTTCATTTGTATTTAATTGTACTCGGAGTAGGCATCGAGAAAACTAAGGATCTCGTGTTCGGCTGTGGCATTGATCATATGATCGATATTCGGCATAGGAAAAGAGTCTTTAGGACATGCTTTGTTTAAATCCTTATTGTCTACGCATATTCTAAGTTTTTTCCCTTTTTAGGGACTACAACTACATTTGCTAACCATTTGGGATATTATACTTCTCGAATGGATCCTATTTTGAGAAGTTTGGTTACCTCTTCCTTGATGAATGCATGTTTTACCTCGGACTGGGGCCTCTTCTTTTGATTTACCAGTCGGAACTTTGGGTCCAAGCTCAATCGATTGGTAGTGATCTCCGGTGGGATCCCTGTCATGTCAAGGTGGGACCAAGGAAAATAATACATATTATCGATAAGGAATTTAATGAGTTTTTTCCTGAGCTCGGGGGTTAAGCCCGTGCCCAGGTATACCTTTCACTCGGGTAGGTACTCGATCAATATTACTTGCTCCAGCTCTTTGACTGTCGGTTTGGTGGCGTCAGAATCTTTGGGGATTATGAAGGTCCGAGGGATCCAGTAGTCATCATCCTCGTCCGTTCCCTACTTCTCCGATTGAGTCGAGGCTAGTGCCTGTGGTTGTTATTTAACCTCCTTTTTTCAATTTGAATCCGATCCTTTTACTGACGAGAGTGTCGATATCGGTATTTTTTCATCAACCGCGAACATTTATTTGGCAGCATATTGTTCCCCATACACCGTTTTTACTTTATCTGTCGTTGGGAATTTCAGCATGGTGAAGGTTTAAAGGGACTGTCCCTATGTTGTGCATCCGGGGTTTTTCGAGCAGGGCGTTGTATCTTATATCGCCCTCGATCACATGGAAATTGCTTTCTTGAATAGTCCCAGCTATGTTTACTGGTAGGGTGATTTCACCTTTAGTTGTTTCACTGGCCATGTTGAAACCATTGAGAACCTTAGTTGCGGGAACGATCTGGTCCTGCAGGCCAAGCTGCTCCACGACCCTCGATCGAATAATATTGGCCGAGCTCCCTGGATCAATTAAACACACGTTTAACCTGAATTTTATTCATAAGGATAGAGATTGCCAATTCATCATTGTGGGGTTTTGACATCCCCTCTTCTTCCTCGTCATTGAACGACATGGTGACTTCTAGTATATAGTCACGAGTCCGTTTCTCCCTGGTGATCGACACCTTGGTGAGTTTGAACACGGGCCCTTGTGGTATGTCGACCCCACCAATGATCATATTTATCACATGTTGTGGTTCTTCCTGTTCGTTTTTCCTATTTGCATCCCTGTCTCTGAAGTGATTTTTAGCTCGGTCACTCAAGAATTCTCGAAGGTGCCCCTCGTTGATTAGATGGGCCACCTCCTCTCTCTCAGATGTCTGCAGTCTTCGGTTCAATGACCATGGGTACCATGGTATTTGCATATTTGGTTAGGGTTCCTTTGGGATGTATCAGTCTGTAGGGGTCTGGGCCACCTAGTATCTTTGATTCACCCAATGACCGATACAATACCTGACGTGTCAATGCTGAAGTTGTATTCTGATAATCATGGTGCTTATATGGGATCGACATGTTTATCGAAGTCACTGTTGCTCATGAGCCTTCGAGAAATCTGTCCTCGATTGTTCCTTTCATAATTTCGCACGGGATTACGTCCTGGGATGCTATTTCTACGATCTGTATTGTATGGTTGATACCGATCTCTGTTCGATCAGGGTTCTCTGTCGATGTCCCTTTGAAATCTGCCAACGAACCTGTTTGGATAGGCGAAACTGGAAGGGGTCCCCAATTGATCATCTTCGACCCTAATCTTTGACTGGTACTGATTATGCACATCGGCCCAGGTCACTGCTGGATATTCAATTAAATTCTGCTTCACCTGTCGTGATGATAAAAAACTTTGTTCGTTCAAACCTTGGGTGAAGGATTGAACAGCCCAATCATCTATGACTTGGGGTAGGTCCATGCATTCCATATGGAACCGAGATACGAATTCCCTTAACATTTCATTATCCTTATGTATCACTCTCAAGAGGTCCGACTTCCTAGTCGGAACCTTTATTGCCCCGGCGTATGCCTTCAAGAAGGAATCCGCAAGCATGGCGAATGAATCGATGGAATAAGGTGGCAGATTGTGATACCATATCATTTCCCTTTTCGACAGAATTTCTCCAAATTTTTTCAGTAGAACAGATTCGATCTTATCATCTTCTAAGTCATTCCCCTTTATGGCACATTTATAAGAGGTGACATGCTCATTAGGATCAGTGGTTCCATTGTACTTGGGGATTTCTAGCAAACAAAATTTCTTCAGAATGGGCTTTGGAGCCGCACTTGGGGGGAACGACTTCTGCACGAACTTCTTCGAATCTATACCTTTCAAAATTGGTGGTGCCCCAGGTATTTGGTCAACCTAGGAGTTGTATGTTTCTACCTTTTTGTAGTTTGACTCGATTTTCTTTTCTCCTGATTCAATTTGCTTAGTGAGCTCCTCGAGAATTTTCATAATGGCGAGGTCAATCCCCGATTCATTGGCATTCGATCTCCCCGGTACTGGTTTGGCCATGTGAACAACTTCTGGTGGAGGCTCATATTCAACCCCACTTGGTGCACGATGTTGATTTTGTAGTTGTGCTATAGCGGCTTGTTGAACCTGTATCATCTCGGATATCAATTGGAGGTTGACTCCACCGTCTCCTTCACCCTACGTACCTCGACCACAAGATCGACCTTCCTTGTATATGCTACCTTCAGGATCAACGCCCAAATTTTAATTTAGGGCGATATGTAAACTAACGTCAACGGGATTTTCAATTGGTACTTCCTTTAGGTCACCCTGAGGCACCTCGATCCCTGGGGCGGATATGTTGTCATTTTCCCCGTGAAATCTGAGGTCGTTGTAACCATGTGTGGGTGTTGTTTGTGAGTTTGACATGTTTTATTCTAAAAACAAAAACACTTACAAGAACAAGCGTAAAGTAATGTGTGTTATCAGAATCAGTATTAAGAAATCACTATTATCCTTAGCCCCATTGTGGGCGCCAAACTGTTTACCCTTAAAATTAAATAACAATTAAACTTATAATCTGATTTTAAGGATACGTGATTTCACTTAACACCGACTGGCAAATATGAAGATTAATAATAGTACTCAACAGAAAAATAAAGCAAACCAACATTTGAACAGAACTCATCCCTTGAGTTAGAGTACCCTCGAACTGATTGGTGCAAGAACAGTTTAAAAATATAACAAGCTGATGAACAAGAATGTAAGCAAGAAAGAGAATTATATTTCTTTGACATCTGTGGATGATGTCTTACAAATGATTAGAACTCCTCTTTATATAGTAGAAGAATTTTACTTATGGTATAACTCTAATTACAAAAGGAAATCCCACGATTAGCGAGTTTTCCGTTCATGATTTGATCCGTTCCGAGATGACACGATCTTTGACCTATCACAGATATCTCGCATTTCCATTATCATGCTATCTTCGATCCTTGTTGATGTTTGCCTTATTCGACTTCAATCATTACTGGCCTCGATTTCAACAGGTATCTTGAATCTTGAAACTGGGAATCTCGTCTTCGTGCTTCGGTCTGAACCACTATGGGGTCGATCCTCGATGTAACTCCCTGGCCTCGATCAAATAGTAAAGTCAGGTGAGCCCGATTTTAACCATTTACAACAAGGTTAAGCTACAACTGGCGGAGGATTTTGAAATCAAAGACTTAGGACCAACTAAGTAAATTCTTGGGATGAGGATTAGTAGAAACAGGTCAGAGGGAACTTTAAAGTTGTCTCAAGAAAAGCATATACAAAAGGTACTAAGCAGGTTCAGTCTTCATGATGCAAAGACCAGAAGCACTCCACTTGGAAGAAATATTAATCTGTCGAAGGACCAATCACCTAAGACAGATGAAGAAAAGAAGTACATGTCCAATGTTCCATATGCTTCAACAGTTGAAAGTTTGATGTACGCTATGATTTGTATTAGACCTGACAAAGCCCATGCAGTTGGACTTGTTAGTAGATACATGTCAGATCTAGGAAAGGAGCATTAGGAAGGTGTAAAATGTATATTGTGATATCTCAAAGGCACCTCAAGTATGACACTTTGTTTTAAAAGGATCAATATTATCTTATAAGGTTTTGCTGATGCAAATTTAGGAGGGGATCTAGATAATCGAAAAAGTACCACAGGTTACGTGTTCACCTTGGGTGGTACTGTTGTTAGCTGGATGTCTAGACTTCAGAAAAGTGTTGCTCTATCTACAGTTGAAGTAGAGTATATGGCAATCTCAGAAGTTGTAAAGGAGATGATTTGGCTCAAGAACTTTCTTAAAGAGCTAGGTAAAGAGAAGGACAATTGTGAGTTTTTCAGTGATAGCCAGAGTACAATTCATCTTGCCAAGAATCCAGTTTTTCATGCAAGATCGAAGCATATCTAGTTGAGGTATCATCATATCCGAGAGTTGATAAGTGAACGAACTCTTTCCCTATAGAAGATACCAGGATCGAAAAATCCATCAGACATGTTGACCAAAATTGTCGGTGTTGACAAACTGAGGCTATGCACTACCTCAATTAGCCTTCAAGATTGATAATGTTAAGGTGCCACACCTAAGAATAGCAAACCAATTTTTTTCTTTATTGAAATAACATGGGTTTGAGGGGGAGATTTATGGGAGCAAACCCCGTTGATTGCTAAAGAAAGAAATGTCAAAGAAAGAAGACAAAAGAAGTATAAAACAGACAAAGAGAAAAAGCAAATTAAATGTTAGTCTGCAGGAAAAAAAGTAGTATGAAGCAGAAAGCTAGGGTGAAGAATTCATCTTCGAATTCCTTTCTTATGACGTAAGTAATTGCTTCAACAGAGCATTCAGATGCCTATAAAAGGGGTATGTGCCTTTCATTTGCAGATCATTCTCACAACTTCTTCTTTCTCTAATTAATAAAGAGATATTCTTTGTGTGGCCGTAGAGTGGAAAAAACCGCTGAACCGTATAAATATTGTCTTGTCTTGTGTAATTTATTGCTTTTCTCTTTTAATATTTTTTCCCTTCTATTAGCCTTACACGCTTCTCGACAAGGATCATGCGGGTGTTGATGACTATTCAACTTGCAAAGTTCTTTCTCCCCACCCTAAAATGTTAGTATTTAACGTTTAACTATTGCATAATTTTACAATGCAAGTTTTAGAATACAACAACCATCATATTTCAACATAAATATCTTCACCAGCAACCCATTCTCTCACAACTTTCTCTTATCGTTTAATTCTTCAACTTTCAGCTTGCAACAAAATAGAGGAGGAAAGATCAAAAAGTGTGCACTCATAAGCTATTTAAAACCAAGAAGTCGAAACTCCTGCAGAGTCCTTTCTTCTAAAAATGCATGTTAATTAAGCATTAGATTTTCTTTCCGATCATGCGTTCCCATTGTTTTTCGAACTTTTTGTTTTGTTACTTCTTCTGCTTGAGAGGTTTATTTTAAACTCTGTTATCCATAAATTTTAGAACCATCATCATATCACGCTAACACTCCCGGTCACAATTTATTACGACATTTTTTCTTTAGCTCTAGGCTCGTGTTTTTATTCTTTTTTATGTTCTTGCTCATGCCCGGATGGAGAATGAGCTGCTAGGGATATAGTGATTATATCCTAGATCCAATCCCATGATAATTTGAACATATTTCTTATGAACGTTATTTGATATAAAATATATTTGGCATTTCATATTCTTTAATCATTGTTATTAATTACTTGATTAATTTGATAAAGTCCTTAATTAAATTTTGAGACTTGATATTGTGATGGAGCCTATGATAATGAGAGTAAAGTTTCTTATAATTTAATCCAAATTTTTTTTTTATCGTAGAATTATTAATCCGGTTAGATAAATATTTATGTGATCGTCTTTATGGGATAAAGATTAGTTGATCTCATTAACTAAATCACATATATAGTGATGCATATATATATATAGAGATATGATCATTGAATAACTCCTAAGAGTTAGAAGTATTGTCAATAGGATATTCTCTTGAAGAATGTGATGTAAGAGTTTCATTTAAACTCAGACCATCATATTAATTTACAAGTTATTTATTGTGTTTTGATACTAGACATCTGTGGCCCTAAAGCGATAGTTGAAAGGTATTGAGTATGATTAAAGACTTATATAATTAGTGATTGATCAAGATGAAATCTGTCGACGCTTGATAATGAGTTTAAGCGTCATATTGTCATGAATTATGATTGACCGAATTAAGACCTTGGCCGGGAGATTGAATGAAAAGAAGAAAAGAGTTTCTTAGGTCATTTGGTCGATTATATTTGACAGTAACATATATCTAGTTGCTTATTGGGATTTGATAGTTGAATCATATCCTAGGGTGACCCAGAGCTATAAGGACATAAGGAATTACTACATTATTCTTCTACTGGTTCTTGAGAGTAAATTGTAAACTTCATTTTATCTGATTGTTAAGGAGTGTTGTTAGACACCACCTTTAACTAGTATATTCATGTGATCAATTTACGACAAACTTAGTATTGAACCTATGGGGTTGTAAACTAACGAGTGTTCTGATCTTTGTTAAAAGATTAATTACTTTACTATTTGATAATTAAAATAAAGTATTTAATTAGTCAAAAAAATTTAGTTATTAGTTCAAATAAAATATTGTTATATTCTTTACCAGCAGAGAATATAATTAATATTTTGAATTATAAAATAGTAATGAAAGACTTATGAATCAAATCCAATTTAGAATTGGATTTTCACGTCAAAGTCCATAAAGGACGTTCAGCAAATTCAACCCGTTTAGATGGGATTTGAATTTTATAGTAGGAAAGTATTTATAAGTTTGGAATCCAAGTTTGAATTGGATTAAAAATGACGGTCACGTCGTTAATCCCTTTAGGAGGAAAGTTGATATTTTCCAATAAAATATTATGGTATAGTTTAACTTTGGAATTAAACTTACACCCCAAATAAATCATTACTCCATTATCAACCAAATAGGAAAAGGATTTATAAGTGATACAATATAAGAGTGAGAAGAAAATTTGTCGTATTAGTTCTTGAGAAGAAGATCACTTTGTTAAAAAAAAAATTGCTCCCTTGTTTTTGTTTCTTTTTTTTAATTTTGAGTTTAAGTTTTTGAGAAAAACTTCATCACAAATATTTCATTCAATTTGTTCGTAGATTTCGTTGACTAAAACGTTGATAGCATATATCGGTCTTGGTATAGATACGCATAGAGTCTTTGCACTGTCGAAAAATTTTTAAAAGAGATTAGTCTCTTCACCGGGTAAGTATTAGATTGATCTCTGGCATGAAATAAATTTTAAACACGAAAAAAATCTTTCTACGATTGTTATTGTCTTCCGTTGTGTGTTACAAACACATATTTTCAATCCTGCATGAGCAGAACTCCTCTTATCCATGTTCTACTGTTCAAACAAACCGGTTGTTCTATGTTTTAGAGGGGTCGAATAGGACCATATCCAATCAGATTTGGTCGTAGTTTCCAGTTCAGATGTTGTAATACGACCAGATTGAAATGGAGGGGGACAATTTTTTGACCATAAAGAATAACACTTTGGTCAAATAATTAAATTTATATACTAAGGGTTTAAATCTAGTTAACAATAATATTTCTAGATGCGAATTCCGAAAACGTGACTAACGTTGGACAGATCTAGTAGAAATATAATAATGGTGTGCAACAATCACTCCCAGTAAAGTGAGCAATAATAGAGCATTAAATAGCAACGAACGATAACAAATGGCATTTAAGTAAATAGAAGGAGTAATTCACCCAATAAAGGAGGAACTAATGATTATTCCTCTTGAAAATGATGAATAACAGACAAATCCGTGAATGTTCAAATTATCCTCGGATCTGGTGGAAAGTATTGAATAATATAGACAAGAACCTTGGTGAAAAGTTGATGTTTGTATCTTACTAAGAGATAGAGAGAGAGAGAATTTTTTGTCAAAGTGTGTTCTTACAAATGAATATCACATGCCCAATATTATCGGTCCCTCTTCCTATATATATGAGACATATTTCTAAAAAATCCTAACAATACAAACGGCAAAGAATATTCGCTAGAATGTTCCCTTTAACATCTTATTTTGAAAACTAGCCGGTATAGCTTTCAGTTATGCTCGACCTCGACCATTGTCATCATCTCGACCACGGCTCATGTCGACTCTTCGGCTGCGAGTATCTCTGCTTCCTGCCCACCACGGCTAACGACGACTCAAGACTTTCTCCTTCTGGGTAATCTTATTTAGAATACTATTAAGATGTTTGAAACGAGCTGACAATGTGTCCTTTGATGAGCCACAACTTTTGGGGTTACGTTGTTCCTGGATCAAAGTGATGTCATGACATCATACGTCATTATAGTGCATTTTCTTGATCCTTTGCGTCATTTCGCGTGTGTCTGTTGGTTGGATTTGTCGCTTCAATAGTGGTGCTTAGTAATGATAAACTAATTTCTTGATTTCAATGCCTGAACTCTTATAAATGGGGAGGTGAAGATACACATTTATGCTTTATATATTTCCCATATCGAAACCTTGTGCCTTCTTCTTCTTATTCCATTGTTGTGTATCTTCTTTCCCTGCCTTAGCGGTCCCTGTTATTTTAACTCTCTGTTACTTTGAAATCACTCTCTTTTATCAGAATTATATCTAACGTATCTTCTAGTCCCAGCGAGGAAAGTTACCCGGTTCCCTAAGTGATGGTTTTTCCTCCTCACGCGGAGGGCATATCTGTTGCCGTTGAGGACGAGAACTTCACTACGGTGGAGGAGATAATTCCTCGTGGTAAGAAAGTCGGGTCTGATTTTACAAAGGCGCATGAGACTGAGCCCGAAATATCTGAGTCGGCGATGAACGAGGCCGATTTATTAGAGCTTAGGGATAAATTTGGCATTACCGCTTGCATCGAGTTGGTCCCTATCAGGCGGGATGCGGTACAAATCCATCGCCCCGGGTACTGCGCGTTCTATGCTTACCCCTTTCATGTCGGCTACACTCTTCCTCTTCTTCTAGTGGCGGAAGAGTTTTGCCATTTCTATGGCGATTTCCTGGCTCAACTCGCACTGTATATCCATAGCTCGTAAGGATGCTTACTAAGTTTGCAAAATTGGTCGGGGTTGAGATCATACTTCGGCATTTGATGCATTTCTTCGCCCCTAGTTTCTACAAGGGAGTGATGTTAAACCTTCACCACCGAGGGGGCAAGTGCCTGGTGGTGACGATGGATGACAAGGCTAACCATCAGTTTTAGCATAATTTTTTCTTTGATAGAACCAAGGACGTAGTGTCCAACGCATACAGCTTCCCTGAAACTTGGAATTATACTCGTAAGCATCTAAGCTCTCTTCGTTGAGGCATTTGATTTACCTCGCTTAGTCGTAGGTTCTGATCTCTTGCTCCCTTCTTATGCAGCCAAGACTATGACCCCTCCTTTGGTCGGGGACATATCTGACTGGGTCGACTGGCTCCTCACTCACATCGCTGGAATTCGTGAGTGGCTGGGCTTTTTCAAGAAGTTTGGGCATGCTCCCTCCTTCACCAGTGAGTTTCTTTGTTTTGGCCTCTTAGTCGCTTACCTTTTGTAGTTTACTCTGGTTAACGATTTTTTTGTACTTCTCTTACCTCCAGCCCGAGGGTCTTCGAGGAGGCCGAGAGCTCCCCCACCTGCATTCAGTAAGAGGAAAGTCGTTGCCTCATCGGCTTCTTCCCCTTCTATGACAACAGCTGATTATGCTCACTACTCGATCCCATCCGCTGCCTCAACATCAATTCCTCCTTTAACTATGGATACTTCGGTAGCGGAACCTTCAGCTTCCCCTTTGTACCATCTTCTGGATGAAGAGGAGTCGTTGCCATGTGACGGAGACCTGATACACCACAAGAGAAGATCGGTGGATATTGGCGACGAGGTTTCACATGTCGTGGACTCTGTGATGGATGAGCTTATTCTTCATCAGACGGAGACCATTGTCCTTGAGGAAGATGTCGGACTGGAGTCTGAGGTTCCAATATCGCCAGAGGCTAACAAAGGTATGTCCCTCCCCTTTGTGATAACGGAGGCCGAAGGGATGACCGTTGGAGTTTAGATCCTTTGAGACAAGAGGGGTTGTCGGCTTTGCAGCCAGCCGATGATACTTCTTTATCAGCCTATGGGAAAGGCAAAGGCGTTGCAGAAGATGGTTATGAGATAGGTTTAGATGTTGATGTCTTTGATCTGAGGATGATGAAGGAAGGGTTTAACCAACTCGAGGTGAGGTTGGAGGGGTCAACGAGGACCATTGCCATCCCATGGATCTTGATCTATTAAATATTATGGAGTATGTAGTCCCTTCTCTAGTCCTTCTTTGCTCTAACGTAGAAGGTGAAACCCTCAGAGAACTGGACGATGTTACTCTGTGGAGGAGTATAGCTGGTCTTGCCCTCAGGGTGAGTATTATTGGGCTTCGTTTTACTTTTTGTAGTGTTTTTTTTTGTTTTTTTGGTTATAGTGTTTTTCCCTTGTTAGCGGAGACGTTCTTAGTTTTGCTTTCCTTCTTTTTTCTTATGATGGCAGACTGATCTTGGAGATTGAAAGAATTCTAAGGGACGATAGTAATAAGAAAATATTTGAGAAGTTGGAGCGCAAGTACTTTGAGTACCGCGTCAAGTACCGGGAGATTCACAGGCGTTTTGGCAAGGGTAAGACACTTCGTGATGAGTTGAAGATGAAGGATGATGAGCGGGTGAGGGTCATCGAGAAGTGTAGTGTCCTTGAAGGGACGTTGAGAGGTAAGGAGGAAGAGATCGATGTCCGCAAAGGAGTCGAAGCTCAGTGCATCGACCTCCACGCTCAGATGGTTTCGCTGCGTGCCCAGCTTGAAGAGTGTCAATTCAGAGCGGATGCTCTAAGTGGTGAGGTCGCCGAGAAGGCAAAGGATCTTGAGAAGGCGGAGCTCGCTCGGTCGGAGGCTTTGAGGAAGGCGGAGGCTCTTGAGGTAGTGATCTGGACTCTTTGTTCTGAGCAAGAGAACGACTTGGAAATGGCAAAGCTTAAAGAAAAGCGGCTTGATGAGAGGATTGGAGACTTGAAGAAAGAGACTACTGGCCTCTTCGACCGAATTGCTGCTCTTGAGGCCGAGAAATCCCGATTACTGGGGCAACTATCATCTTCCCATACTTCATATTCTCCTAATGTGCCTCAAGAGTTGTACGAGAACTGGATTCAAGTCGAGGCCCAGTTACACGTGTTTTAAGATTTGCATGGGGGGATCCGCTTTTGAGGCCGCCCTCGAAGATGCTCGTGTTAAGGCTTGTGAAGATCAAGTCACTAGCTGGTATGACCCCGCTATGCCAGAGGCCGGTGAGGACGAGGGGGGTGAAGGTGTAGACCGTCTCAAGCCGAATGCATGGTATGAAGCTGCATATCCTGAGTGTGAAAGCAGCGATGGTAAGGGAGTTGAAGGTCAATAGGGGTGAGGCTGTTGAGGACCAGGTCAGCGGGGATGTCGTGATGGTGGTGGTCAATAGTTTTCTATTTTTATTTTTGTATATTTTTTCATGTAGTTGGTGAAATCTTCATGAGCCGTTGTAAAAAATATTTCAAATGAAATGCCAACTTCATTATTTGCATCTGATTCACTTCATGCGGTTCGTTTTTGCATTTGTATGTTTTTTAATTCTGTCTCTTGGTTGCCTTGATTTTCTGACCGTGATCATCTAATGGAGAATGGCAGCCAGAGGTTGGTGGGTGTTTGTTCAAACAAGGTTTTAGTTATGGTCGAGGGCCGGTAGGTGTTAGTTCGAACGAGGTTGAACATAACCTAAGTTTAATATGGTCGAGGGCTGGTAGGTGTTAGTTCGAACGAGGTTGAACATAACCTAAGTTTAATTATGGTCGAGGGCCAGTAGGTGTCAGCTCGAACAAGGTCGAACATAAACTAAATTCAATTATGGACGAGGGCCAGTAGGTGTCAGTTCGAACAAGGTTGAACATAACCTTAATTTAATTATAGCTGAGGGCCGGTAGGTGTTAGTTCGAACAAGGTCGAACATAACCTAAATTTAATTATAGGCGAGGGCCGGTAAGTGTTAATTCAAACAAGGTCAAACATAACCTAAGTAAAAATATGGTCGAGGCCAGTAGACGTTAGTTCGATGAGGTCAAACATATCCTTGTTTTTAATTATGACGGAGGGCCGGTTGGTGTTCCGATAAGTGCAAAGTTTGTCAAAATCGTAAACCTTAAACATTGTTTCTTTGGTCATAAATTTGGAGAAATTTACAATTTTGGGCATTGCCTGGCGTTCCAGTCCAAGCCCCAATCTATCTAGTCCCTTCATTGGTTGACCTAGCAAGTGGCTGAGAGGTCGAGCAATGAACTAGCCGTCCTGGCCCAATCTTTGTGTACTTCGAATTGAAGTGTTCCTTACGTCGCCTCGTTAAAACCTCCTTGAGAAAACCTAATTGGGAAAGAACTCAAAGTGAGGATAAAAGAGTACGACTTGGGGGACACTTTATCTGTTAAAAGTTGAAGTACTTGAGGTGGGTAATATTCCAGTTGTTGGTAGTAGCTTTCCTTTCATTGTTTCTAGTTAGAATGACCATTTGTTTGCTTTTGTTGTGATTTTGTATGGGCCATCCCAATTTTTTCCTAGTTTTCCTTCCCGTGGGTCTTTGTTCGCTTGTGTTTTAGCTTTAATCACGTAGTCCCCAACTTTGCGCGGCCTGACCTTTGCCCTCTTCTTATAATAGCGTTTTGCTTGTTGTTTTTGGGTGATCATCCTTATGTTGGCCATGTCGCTCTGTTCCTCAAGTTCGTCTAGCTCCTGTCTTCTTCTTTCGTCCTTCCTTAGGCTGGGCTCTCCAACCTCGACTGGTATTATTACATCGATCCCATAGACCAAAGAGTGGGGTGTCTCTCATGTGCTCGTCTTTGGCATTGTTCGGTAAAACCATTGTACTTCTAGTAATATTTCTAGCCACAGTCCTTTGGCGTCAAGCTTTTTCTTCATGATGTTCAATATCTATTTGTTGGAGGACTCTGCTTGCCCGTTGCCCATGGGGTGATATGGCGTCAAGAGTATCCTTTTGATATGCCATTTCTCAAAAAACTCGGCGGTCTTCTTTCCCATGAACTGGGTTCCATTGTCGCAGATGATCTCTTTGGAGAGGCCAAATAGGGATATGATGTTTTCCATATAGAGACGAACACTTCCTATTCACATATTTGGGCGAAGGCTCCTGCTTCCACCCACTTAGAGAAATAGTCAGTTAAAACCAAAAGGAATCGTATGTTACCTTGCCCTGCCGGGAGGGGGCCTACGATGTTCATTCCCCATTTGATGAACGACCAAGGTAAGGTGAACTATTGGAGGTCTTTTCCCGCTTGGTGAATCATCGGGGTGTACTTTAGGCATTGTTCACATTTTTTCACGAAGTCTGCAGCCTCCTTTTTCATGGTGGGCCAGTATAATTCTTCCCGTATGAGGCATCTGACATGAGCTTGATTGCCGGAGTGAGATCCACAATGGCCCTCGTGGACCTCTTCAAGGATGCGCCACATCTGGTTTTGGCCCAGGAATTTTTCCAGAGGGCCACCGTAAGTCCTCTTACACAGGTCATTGTGGATTATACTGTACCTAGCCGCTTGCATTCTCAGTTTCTTGTCTTCTTTTATATCATCTGGGAGTGTGTCATCCGACAAATATGTAATAATACGAATGCGCCAGTCCCAAGTTAAGCTTACGATTCTTACCTTAATTTGATCAAGTGATGAGTTGAGGAGGTGGACTACGTTCTTGTCTTCGGTTGTGATGCTTTTGGTGGCTGCGACCAGTTTAGCAAGGTCGTCTGCCTCATCTTCTATTCTCGGGGAATTTGATCAAGCTGGCATTCGTCGAACTCGGGCAACAACTTGCAGATTTCAGTTTGATATTTTTGCAATATTTGTTCTTTGATTTGATAAGCCACTGTGACTTGATTGACTACGAGTTGGGAACAACAACGTAGTTTAAACCGTCTTGCCCTGTACTTGAGTGCTAGTCTTAAACCTGTAATTATGGCCTCATACTTGGCCTCGTTGTTAGTCATATGCGGGCACCTTATGGAATGGCAAATACGGTCTAAGCTCTCGCGAAGCTATGACTAAGGCCAGGGCCAGCTTTTCGAGGTGAGGATACCTTGTTTCGCCGTCGATTAATGTTTTGCTAATATAATAGATGGGGTTGTTTGCAACAAATTATTTGTGATACAAATTAAATTGCAACCACAATATAAATATGAAGAAACATAATTTTATTGATAAAATGATGCGGGCACAATTTTGTTTGTTCCCTTGATTCTTATCTCTAGATCATTCTCCGTAATTTGAGGGCTTAACCAGCGTATTTATCGAACATAGGATGATGCGGACTTCCTTAGTATGTATTTGATCTCCATGAAAAGGAAGAACGTCTGTTGATCACTTCGGCGATTTTGAGGAAGACAATATTTGATGTCTTTGATCTCTTTGTGAATATTCCGTGAATTTTTATGGAATTTCTAGATGATTTCAAAGGTAATATGTGGTCCCTTAGATTTTTATAGGTGTAGCTAGGGTTTTGGGTACAGTAACCTCCAAGCTAGGGTTTCAAGTAGAGTAGCTTCCAAGTTAGGGTTTCAGATAAAGTAGCCTCCAAGAAAACCTTGATGGACTCTACTTGTAGTATCTTAAATTTAGGATTTTGCCAAAATTTCATATGGATTTGATCCGATAAAATTTTGATGTCTAAAAATTCCCCTACTTCAAGTCTTATCGGGGGCGTAGATTTACAAGATCGTCGTAGATGAAGCTTGAAGTACCAGCAAAGAAGACACCACATTCTTTTCACCGTGAGAGAAAAAATGAATGGCAGATTTGGTCCCACTGGGCGTGCCAATTTGTTTGTAACTATTTATTTGTGATACAAATTAAATTGAAACCACAATATAAATATGAAGAAACATAATTTTATTGATGATGTGGGCACAAATCTGTTTGTTCCCTTGATTCTTCTCTCTAGATCATTCTCCGTAATTCGAGGGCTTAACCAGCATATTTCTCGAACGTAGGATGATGCGAACTTTCTTAGGATGTAGTTGATCTCCATGAAAAGGAAGAACATTTGTTCATCACTTTGTTGGCTTTGAGAAAGACAATATTTGATGTCTTTGATATCTTTGTGAATATTCCATGAATTTTTATGGAATTTCGAGATGCTTTCGAAGGTAATATGTGATCCCTTTTTATAGGTGTAGCTAGAGTTTTGGGTAGAGTACCCTCCAAGCTAGGGTTTCAAGTAGAGTAGCCTCCAAGTTAGGTTTTCAGATAGAGTAGCCTCCAAGAAAACTTCAATGGACTCTACTTGTAGTATCTTAAATGTAGGAGTTTGCCCAAATTTCATATGGATTTGATCCGATAAAAATTTTATGTTTACAGGGGATTGCGTACCTTTATTTTCTCGAACCAAAACTGCACTCACAGCTACTTTAGATACAGCGAGATACACGAGGAGACGTTCTCCAGGCTTTGGTTTTGAAAGCAGTGGTGGCAACGACAAGTATGCTTTTAATTCCTTCAGAGCGTGGACGCACTCCGAAGTCCATTGGAGGATGTTATCCTTCTTGAGTACGGCAAAGAATTTATGACATCTATCCAATGATCGTGAAATGAACCTTGACAAGGCGGCGATCCGGCCAGTCAACCTTTGAACCTGCTTTTTATTGGTCAACTATTCTGTTATCCCCTAGATGGATTTGATTTGGTCAAGATTGACTTTGATACCCCTTTGTGATAGCAGGAAACCTAGAAACTTTCCTTAGACCATGAGAAACGCACACTTTTCGGGGTTCAGCTTCATTTTGTATCGCCTGAGTATGTCGAAAGTTTCTCTCAGATGGTCGATGCGATCTTCTTTACTTTTGGACTTGACCAGCATGTCGTCTATATAGACTTCCATCATCTTACCGTGTTGGTCCTTGAACATCCTCGTCACCAAACTTTGGTAAGTCGCCTCCGCGTTCTTTAACCCGAAGGGCATGACCCTATAGCAGTACATCCCTTGATGGGTGATGAAAGTGGTTTTTTCCTAATCCTCTTCTTCCATGAGGATTTGATTATAACCTGAATAAGAGTCCAAGAAGCTCAGTAGTTTGTGCCCGGCCATTGCATTGATGGTGTAATTGGAACGAATCTTTTGGGCATGCTTTGTTTGAATATGTGAAATCCACGCACATCCGCCATTCCTATTCTTTTCTTAACCATGATCACATTGGCGGACCACTTAGGGTACTCCAACTCCCTGATAGAGCCATTCTCCTACAGCTTTTCCACCTTTTCACGTACCGCGTCATTGACTGAGGGATAAACAAACGTCTGACCTATTTCATTGAGGATGAAATAGGTCGACATTCAGTTTGTGTGTGGCGATTTCCTTTGGGATACCCATCATATTTGCATGGATGAAAGCAAACAAATATGCGTTAGTAGTTAAGAATTGACGGAATTTACCTGGTTCCTGAAGTTAGCAATCGATGTAAGCTTTCTTGTTGTATTCGTTTAGGTCTAACGGAACGGGGTCGAGGTCTTCTACGATCGATCCCGCAGCTTTGACCATATCAGGGTCTCCGATGACATCCTTGTTATCGTCATAAATCGACCTCGACCTTATTGATTGCTATGCCTCTTTTCTTTGTCCTTTGTTTGTTGAGTGATCGTGCTATCTAGGGAGATGCGGTAGCATTCCGGGGATGTTCATTGTTCTCCTCATATGTTGAATATTCCCTATGGAGTCGGGAACTTGATGACCTGATATAAGCTGAAATAGATGGCCCTCATGGTGTGTATCCATAGTTGCCCTATTATGGCATTGTACACTGTGTCTTGGTCCATGATGTGGAATGTGGTTTCTAGAGTGATGCCACCGGCAAGAACGAGGAGTGTGATTTCAGCAGATGTTTACTCGACAACATTGTTTAAACTAATTAGTGTGATGCAACACGGCACAATCTTATCTTCTAGTTTCATTTGTGCTAGTACTCGAGGATGGATAATGCATGCGCGGCTCCGATTATCTACCATTATGTATCTCACATTGGTATCTAAAGTTCGTAAAGTAATAACAAGGGCATCATAGTGAGGGAAATCCAAACCGTTGGTATCTGACTTATCGAAGATGATACTCTCTTCGAGTTCCTCATACCGTTCGTGGGTGATTGACCGTTTGAGCTTGTGGGTAGTGGTGAACTTCACGCTGTTGATAGAAGCATCATCATTGCCACCGATGATCATGTGAATGGTGTGAGTTGGTGAGGAAGGTTTCAGCGGTCCTTGATTTTGTTCATGTCTGCTGGCAAAGTTGGTCCTTCCCCGGTCGCTCGGCAACTCTTTGAGGTGTCCTTGTCGTAACATGTTTACGAACTCCTGCCTTAGAGCGATGCAATCTTGGATTTTTTGCCCTCATTATTGGTGGAACTCGCAGAGGCGTCTGACTTTCTGGTACTCAGATCCGACCTCATCTTTTGTGGCAATTTCACCTTTGGTCCGAACTTCTCCAGGGCATAGACTATCTCTGTAGGTGACACACAAAAGTTGTGAGCAAATAATAAAGGGGCATACCTCTTTTACTCAGGTGATTCCCTATCCTTGATCTAGGCGGGCCTTCTTCATGGACGGAGAAGGGTGCAACAGCCGCTCTAACATACGGTTGATGTCATTCCCTATTAGGTCGCGGAGCTACAAGGTCTATTCTGGTATCATTTCTTCGATCTTGTTTGGGTTCGGCCTGTACCGAGGTTAGTCGATGAGTAGGTCCATTGAGGTCTTCCTCTTCTGCTTGGACCTCGGCACAATATGCATTGTGTATTACATCCCAAGTGGTTGGGGAGTACTTCATTATTCGACTTAATAGCTTTTTAGTCTTCCTTGAACCATCCCTGCTCACCTTATTTTGGAAGGCTGTGGTCGCCATCCCTTCTGACACTTTCGGCAAGGTCATCCTTATTGGGTTGAATCGAGTGAGGAATTCCCTCAATCCCTCCCTCGTAGACCATTTACTAGCAAATATGTCGTTCACTCTCGCCTCGACCTTCTTGGACCCAGCATGGGTCATTACAAACTTGTGGCCATCTCTTTAAAAGTTTCAATGGAACGCGCAGGTAGTTGCGAATACCATGTTAACGCTCCTTCTGTAAGGGTTTCACCGAATTGTTTCAACAAAATGGAAGATAGTTGTTCTTTGGCGAGCTCATTTCCTTTCACGTCGGTGACAGGGCGAGTCACATGATCTTCAGCATCGGTCGTGCCATCATATATCCTGAGGTAGGGCAGCATCTTAAAGGTTTTTGGGATGGCATATGGAGCGACGACATCACTATAAGGCTGCTCGGCGAATCGGCTGGCATCTCTCTTCGGCAAAAGCTTAAGGGTGCCCGGTATCTTATCGACCCTTTCTTGGTGTTCTCTCATTTGGTCCCGGAGTGCTCTGTTCTCATTCTCCATTCCCTCCATCCTTTTTAGAATGGCTGCGAGAGTGTCGTCGCCTGCACTATCAACGACATTGTGAGTAATACCTGTCGTTGGAGGAGGAGAGTTGGTTGTGCTGCTCGTTTGCTGGTTGTACAACGCAAGTTCTTGCATTTTCTGTACCCGTGTCACGAGCGGGCTTATGTAGGACGCTGGTTAATGTGTTAGTTAGCCATGTCTCAAGGAGCTTTTTTACAGCTGAGGGCTTCCAAGACAAAAAGGAAGTGGAGGCTCCATTACCAAGAGATTTTGTGATGCTGCAGTGAGGAGGAGGTGACGCATCTCGCCTAGGGAAGGCATTTGGCGTTGCGACTCCGTTTGCTATTTCATAGCTTTCATTGATGATGTTCATGAGGTTGGTTGGGAGGTCACTTATTCCCGTCTTTTCTTCCATGTTACCTGCCATGTTGGGATTTGTGCACACAAAGAAAGGATATCGTGTTCTTGCTTCTTTCTTTTTTACGTTAGCAATCCATGTTAGTGATAGATCTAGAAGAAACTAAAAACTGAACTAAGAAATCCTCACTGACGGTTCCAAATTGTTTGACCAAAAAGTGTAACCCTTAGCTCAAATAATTAAATTTAGGTACTAAGGGGTAAACCTAGTTAACAATAATATTTCTAGATGCGAGTTCCGAAAGCGTGACTAACGTTGAAAAGATTTGGTAGAAATATAATAATGGTGTGGAACAATCATTCCAAGTAATGTGAGCAATAATAGAGCATTAAATAGCAACGAACGATAATAAATGGTATTTAAGTAAATAGAAGGAGTGATTCACCAAATAAAGGAGGAATAAAGTGGTTTTTCCTCCTGACAATGATGAATGACAGACAAATCCTTGAACGTTTGAATTATCCTCGGATCAGGTGGAAAGTATGGAATAATATAGACAAGAATCTTGATGAAAAGGTGATGTCTGTATCTTAGTAAGAGAGAGAGAGAATCTTTTGTCAAAGTGTATTTTTACAAATGAATATCTCTTTCTATATATATGAGACATATTTCTAACAAACCCTAATAGTACAAACTGCAGAGAATATTCGCTAGAATATTTCCTTTAATATCTTATTTCAAAAACTAACCGTTACAGCTTCATCAATGATGTTCGACCTCGACCATTGTCATCATCTCGACCACGATTCCCGTCGACTCTTCGGCTGCGAGTATTTCTGCTTCCTGGCCTGCCTCGGCAAATGACGACTCGAGAATCTCTCCTTCTGGGTAATCTTTTTTCAAATGCCATCCGGCAGAGTTCGATCCATACAACAACGAGCCTCCTTCCAAGAGGCCAATTGTTTTCTTCACTTTGTTTTCATCACAAATGCTTCTTTCTTTTACAATGTATTTTTAGCTTGAGTTCAGTTGGGTGGGCAACAAGTGACTCCTAGCGGTCGATGATCAAGGTACCTATAACGTGTAGAGACGACTTGATAAAATTAGTGACTTATCCACTAAAGAAATTGCTTTAAGATTTATGATTTAGCCACTATAAAAATTGCTTTAAGCTTAAATATTAAATATCCCAAATGGATCAAGCCATTTTCTCACTCATGAAATATATTTGATTTATTAAAAAATGTGAAATTATTGACATTCTAGTTTGTAGAGGTGTCACTGGTTCGGTTCGGTCGTTTTTTTAAAAATTTGAACCATACCAATTTTTCGGTTGCTCTATTACATATAACCATAATTATACTTTCTCAAACCGTCCCAATCATGTTGGTTTCTCTTTGGTATCGGTATGGTTCAGTTAATTTTTGTTTTTTTTTAATATCATATAAAAGTCACTAGTAGAAGTAGAATACAATAACATACGTACTTTTATAGGACTTAACAAAACTATGTGGACATTTTTACAGTTTAAAGGATGATGAATTTAGAAAATATGAAAGATGGCGGGAGTATAGGCCCATCAACTATTCTACAGCAACAACGTAAAAGAAACTAAGAAAATATAAATCATACGAATGGAAAAATGTCAACGAAGTTCTGACTCAAGAATAAAGTCTATAAAAGTTTAAATATTCAAAAAGGTAAATTTAAATCATACGAAAGGAAACATATTCAATGCATTGTAATTTGCTACTCATAATCACTACAATACCTTGTTTCTTGCTAATGAATATGCTCAAAATATTTTAGTATCAATAGGAGTAGCATAATAGGTTTGGAAATTATGATTTTGAGTTTAGTTACTTGTTGGCTTGTAACTGTTTTAATAATTCCAAGGTCCAAGGAAAATTTTAATGCATTATTAATTTTAAACTTAATTATAAATATATTTTTCACATGTAAATTTATTCAGTACGGTTCGGTATTTTCTCGATTTATCTTTGTAATATAAAAAATCTACACTAATTACCGGTTATAGATTTTTATAAGAACCTAAATTCGATTCGATACAGTACGATTTGATCGAGTTAGTCGATTTATAAATATTCATTGACACCCTTACTAATTAGTGATAAACAATTGAGATCACTAGACACTGAGATTTGAAGAAAAAACTACTATGAAGCTATTTTTTTTACTTCAAAATGTATGAAATGATTTTTAGGTTCTACTTAGTGGTAAAAATGAGATTATTGTGTGATAGAAATTCAAAAATATTATCATAAGCTTGAATGCATTTTAAAACATTAGATAACTCTTTATGAATAGTAGAGATACGTGTAAGATGACTTAAACACCATCATTATAAATAATTTTAATTAAACTTTAAATGAATTTTATTGTGTATATAAACATAAATTATATGACTTGTACAATATATTCTTTCTTTTTATTAGCAAGTGGCAACGTTTTTTAATAAATAAAATATTGTTCAGAAGGTGAAGATATTATAAGCCATTACGAACAAAGGGGAAGACATTTTCCTCTTGAAACAACTTATTAGTGCTTGCACAACAATATTGTAATATCTGTTCCTAGCATGATTTGGAAAGATGGACTAAATGTATTGCTTATCATTATAATATGATTTATAAATTTCCCCATACACAAGGTATAGTTGAGGAAATTAAGTAAATAAAACTTATAGAAGAGATGTGACTCTAATTGTCTTTAGATGCCCAATTCCAAGCCTAGCTTCTCCACACAGGACTCGCATTCATCAGTATGACATTTTGTCACAATGTCTTTAGATGGGCGAGTGAATTGACACTACATGTGGAGGAAGATCATCCTCAATAATTGCCATATGCTTGCTTCTTCCCTTATTCACATTGTCCATTTTATTTCGTTTTCAGTTTTCATTATCTTTCTCATCATTTTACACGTCAGAAGAATGAACTATCTCTTTGAATTAGCTTAGTGTTGCTTAAGTATCTCCTATAAATAACAAGGAAATTCTGAAATAGAGCCTAAGCTATTGTTGTATTTTTCGCGGCTTAGTAAATAATTTTTTTAAAAAGAAAAAATTTGAAAAAAATTAAAAACAACGATTGTTTGTTGCCTTTAATGATTTAAAACATTAAAAGATTAGAAAAAGATTATTCTGCGCATTAAAGGATATTAACCATGTTATGTTATCTAATTTGCTTGAGAACATTATATTATATTGCTTGAATTAAATTCTAACTCCCTTCTTGTTACCTGTGAAACATACAAATCTTATAAAATTAGGAAAATATCTTTATAATCATCGAATAACTTTTTTCGTTTCTCGCTATTCTTTATTACATAATCTACCATTAGTATTATTTCATTTGTTATTATAATATTTTATTAGCTTATCACTTTACTTAATGTCTTTGTCAATTACTCTCTTTGTAATATAACATAGATATAATAATAACAATAACAACAATAAATTTAGTGTAATTCCACACAGTGAGATTTGGGAGGATAATGTGTATGCAGACATTACCCCTATCTCGTGGAGTAATAATTATATATCTAAGTAATATAACATAGATATATAATTGTTATTTTTACTCCTGAAATTTTGTCTTGAATTTGTTTTTCCATTGTTCATATTCATTTGTCTAAATTTACTGATATTATTTTTATTACTTATTTCATTTATTTTTAAACTAATTTAAATTATAAATATCCGCACATTATCTCTACCCCAGCTTTGTACAATTTTATATGATGCTTTAATTGAATATATTCATGTAGAGTTTAACCTATAATTAAAACTATGTCAATATTCAATACTAAATTGTGAATTTCGGATACGCGGTATGATCCAGTTTATAGACTTTCTCACCATACTTCAAAAAATACTTTCTCATCTCAGATTTATATAAATCTTATCCTTCTAGATTTTACACTTATTTTTTTATATTTTTTCCTCCTTTTGCTCATAGTTTATTGTTATTATATTGTTCTAAATAATTATAATGTGATATCATTATTTATTAACTTTCCATTTGACTTAATGTCATTGCCTATTATTTTTATTTAATACAATATGGATAAGATAATTATTTTCTTACACCTAAAATTTAATTGATCACGATTCTTATCTAAGTTTATCAATAATATTTTGCGTATTATTTAGCTATTTTATTTCATTTTTCAGATCAAGTCAAAGCGTAGATATCTTAACATTATTTATGTTCGCATGTTTGTATATTTCTATATTGTGATGTTTTAATTAATTTTTCCCTTTAACATTCTACTATAATCAAAATAATACCATATTTAGTACCAAATTTGATTTGAATTCGTTCAAAATATAAACTGAATTTTTTTATTTGCTTGTCACGACCCAAAACTCCCTACGTAAAACGCCGCGATAGTGTAACGACCCGATCATTCGTTTTACTTTCTAGAACCCCCTTCTCCTAAATAAGACTCCTCGTATATGCTTTTACTGCTTTATGACTTGCGGGGACGATTAGTTTAAAATTTGAAAGGATTCGGTTGAAATCGAAACAATTGGTTCCTTAAGTTGGCCTAAAAGGCTATGTTTGACTTCGGTCAATATTTTGAGTAAGCGACCTCGGAATCAGAATTTGACGGTTCTAGTAGGTTCGTATGAAAATTTCGGACTTGGGCGTATGCTCGGTTCGGGGTTTTGGATGACTCGGGAGCGTTTCGGCACCTAATATCAAAAGTTGGTTCTTGAAATTTTTTAAATTTGGTTTGGAGCAGGTTTTAGTGTTATCGAGGGCCAAATGGAATTCCGAGACCGTGAATAGTTCTGTAATATCATTTAAAACTTGCACGCAAATTTTGGTGTCAATCAGAGTAGTTTAAGTACGTTGTCGCGCCCCCTTTTTCCCCCGAGCGCTCCTTTCGGAGCCCGGTTGAAAGGGGTTTATGACATGGGTTGAGACAACTCGTTCCTTTTGGGAAAGGGATTTGCATATTTTGAAGAGTCGCCACCTAACGATTTTAACGGTGCGTTAGTGCACCTAAGGGGTTCAATTACAACTACATTACTAACCAGAGATTGGGTAAGGGCTTGAAATTATCTTAAGAGGAAGGTGTTAGACACCCCTCAGGACCCACAAGTGTGGTTCCCGACCAAATGGTTTCTGTGAATTTGTACGGCTTAGCAAGAAACTAGATAAATGCTCAAATAAGAGGGGATTTAAGTCCTAAGCATGCAGATGTTTGAAAACAGTAAAGAAGATTAGCTTTTGAAAGGATTACAATCTAAGCATATAAAAGGTATCCTAGGTTTATAATAATATGGATCACATCAATGCAATACCTGGTAATCACGCCTCGAAGAAGGTCTATATATGGTATTAGCGCACCGGTCATCATATCCATATTCTACCCGTTCCCACCCCGTGAAAGAAATTAAATCAAGTATTGGTCTCGACCTCTATTGCATGTTGTTACCCGTCCCTTCCTATCAGTCCTGGAGGAAACTAGGACTCCTATCCTAAAGGAGGTGCTAGCCAGACCCTCAGATTTTAAAGGTGAAAATTCTAAGCCGACATATAATGAACAAGTAGAACTGCAGATAAAGGGGCTAGCACATAAACAGGAAAGGGCTCAAAGACCTCCACAAATAGTGCACATAAACATCATGTCTCATACACAATTAAGGTCCAGATTCAGATCCTACAAATGGTGTTTAAGTGATAATAACAAAGACAGATTTATTGCATAACTCAGAGAGGATGTCTTAATCAGACTTGCCTACTGGTTTTAAGCATGCTGACAGTTGAACACTAATCACAAAGGACAGTTCTGGTTTTATTTTTTAAGTTGATTACCTAAGGCTTGCCTAGGTGTAGGATAACATGCAACATTTACTCTAGGTTGTTTATAGCTAATAACATGCAATTCTAGGTGTTAAAGATGTGCAAGGAATAATTACCAGTTGTTTAGAACATGAGACTGTTTTAGATATCTGTATTTAGACTAAGTGCAGTTAAATGAGTACGATCCTATAGCATGATGTCTAATGCAGCATGATGCATAATAACCTAAACAGGATTTCTAAATGCACATAAAATCACAACATTATGCACCGTTTCAGAAATAGCAAGAGTACAGCTTGTTAATGTTACTTACCTAGAAACAGGATCTCTACGTGCGCAGGCGTGGTAAGACATGATTGCAGTTTATTTATCCTAGGACAGGACTTCTAATGAAGTTTCAGAACATGTTTACATGAACAGAATCACGTAATAGCAGTTTATTTTATTGTTATTATTTATCCTATAGGCAGGATTTCTAAGCGTAGATGAGATGTTGAATACAATACACATAAATCCTGAGTAGCATGATATCTAATGCATGGACATATGAACCTACATAGGATCTATATTGCACAGATAGGGAATGAAAACCTAAGCATGGTTTCTACCCTTGTAATAGATAGGCATGAATAGTTACCCCTCCCGTTTCACTATCCAGCCCCAGAATTATTTATAAATTATTACAGGTCAAGGATTATGAATTACACAACCAGAAGTGAAAAATAAGAATTTATTCTATAGGGAGCCTTCAATTAGGACCAAATCCTCTAAACCTCATTTCCATATGGTATTCATAGCCTTTTCATAGTCCGGGTGTGTCAAAGTTCCTAAGGACCTCAAGTAAGACAACATAACCATAAGTAAAAGGAAACCAGAAGCAGCATGCATCGTAATAACCAGAGAAACATGTTATTTTGGAGACTTTAAATATAAACTGGAAACATACCAGTTGAAGACACTAAATACAAAATAAGAGGCAAGTAGAATAGCTAGTCTTGGCTTCCAGCCGACTAGCAATAGTAAACAATCGAGAGAAGAATAGTAGATTATGTGTGTGAGAGCAAGAGAGAATAGAACAAGTTCTATGTTCGTGTTTTCTTAAAGAAAGAGTAGTGTGTATATATAGTTTTTGAAAACCAGTAGTGAATAAGGCAGGAAATCAAAATAAACCAATAATTAGGGACTGAGCATCAATCAGTACACAATCAGTATAGGGATCCCTTAATTGAAGGGATTGAGTTCAAACGGCTAGCAGGCAAAACATCAAATAAGGAAAGTTCCCATCTGTGACATGTATATGATATATAAGGAAACAATTTTAAATTAGTACAAGCATACAATAGAGGCTAGGTTCACAGACTCTAATTAAGGGAATGGGAATCAATTAACAGCAAATAAATCATGTAACAAGGTAAGAAATGGACTAAGGTCGGAAATTAATCTGTAATCACAAGGAATCAGGGATTCAAAAAATAGAAAAGATAGCACTGATTTATCACAATATTATGAGAATAATCACAATAACATATAATAGAAAAAAATCAGAACCTCAAGAAGACTGGTAAGGTAAAATCATGCAAAGGTTAGGGATTCATATAGAACACAGTACGAATCGACAGAGCAAACATGATATAGGCAAAAGAAGTGAATATTCAGGAACCCTAATAGGTAAACCTGGGGTAAAACCACAAAATCATGGAATTTTCAGGAGAAAACAGTAAACATAACAGAACATATCATCAGAAACAACTCAGAACCCTATGATTAGAACTAAGAAAAATTAGGGTTTTCAACAGAAGAACTCGAATAGAGGAGAAGGATCAAGCAAGCGTTTTAAACATAGAGACTCATAGATTAATACAAAAAATCAGGAGAAAAAGCATTTTTTTGAAAAGGGTTTTAAGAACCCTAGTTTGAAGATGAAAAGCCATTTTAAAAACCTTTAAGAAGTATAGCATAGTAACTCAGGATACACCCAGATCTACCATAGATCTAAAGAATCAGGAGAGTTGTTAAATATTTTGGGTTTCAAAGAGAACCCAGAGAGATAAGAAAACCTCAAAACATTACTGGTTTAAACCCCAAAAGTCATAGATCTTACTTGGACGGTCGGAGGTGGCCGGAGAATGGTGAGTACAGGCCCAGGGGGGTAGGAGAGTGAACCCATGTCTCTTGAAGACCTTAGGGATAGAAACACCAGTCGTAAAGGAACTATAGGAGGCAGGAGGGTGGTGAGGATTCCATGGCTTCCGATGGAGAGGTGGCCGGAGAAGACGAAAGGCCTCATCGGACGCGGAGAAGAGACTGGAAGTCTCTAGAAAGGTAGAGAGATAGAGAGAGAGAGAGAGAGAGAGAGAGAGAGAGAGAGAGAGAGAGAGAGAGAGAGAGAGAGAGAGAGAGAGAGAGAGAGAGAGAGAGAGAGAGAGAGAGAGAGAGAGAGAGAGAGAGAGAGAGAGAGAGAGAGAGAGAGAGAGAGAGAGAGAGAGAGAGAGAGAGAGAGAGAGAGAGAGAGAGAGAGAGAGAGAGAGAGAGAGAGAGAGAGAGAGAGAGAGAGAGAGAGAGAGAGAGAGAGAGAGAGAGAGAGAGAGAGAGAGAGAGAGAGAGAGAGAGAGAGAGAGAGAGAGAGAGAGAGAGAGAGAGAGAGAGAGAGAGAGAGAGANATAATATTTAAAATATAAAATAACTAACTATTGAATTAAAATGGCAAAAATGTACAATTAGGCTATAAATGCAAAATTATTGTAATTATAGTCAAATAATGCCAAATTGGCTAATTTGTGAAATAATCAAATCCTAATAGGATTAAAAATGATATATTGCTAGGAAATATTTTGAAATTATTTATAATATAATTTATGAATAATTATTGAATATAAAAATATTGAATAAATTGGAAAAGAATTTAATAAAAATATGAAAATTTACGAAAAAATATCAGTTATTATAAAGAGTGATTTTGAAGGTATATATTCAAATTTTAAAATAGTTTGAGGGAAAATTGGGTATCAACAGCTTCCCCTCTTTATCCGGGAAGGATGAAAGAGTTGTCGGGTAAAGACATGATGGCCAATTTTGACCGAGCGAAGCGGTTTGAAGAGGTTTAGGTCGCACCTTGGTTTCTGAGTTTCCTACATATCCCTGATTTTATAGGAATCAGGCCGTATGTAGTTCAGGAGTCATCGGCGAAGCATACTGATGAAGTTTTTTACAAGAACGGACGCAACATATAGGACTGATTAAATGAACGGCTTACGGGGTAATTAGGAGAACTGGAGCGGGATCGCTCCTGCCGGGATAGTTTTTGCTTGTCGGGTTACCTGCAAATGAGTAATACAAGCATATCGTGTGTAATTTAAACATGATGCGAATTCCCGTTGAACTATGAATGATGTCTTTGGACGGTTAAGGATGACGTCTTTAGACCATGATGTCTTGGGCCATGAATTGCTTGATGCAGGATTCGCAGGCCATGAAATGATGTTCTCGGGCCATGAAGATGGTGCCTCTGAACCATGAGACCTTTGAATAATGATGTGCAAACTGATAAAAGAGATCCTCAGGACATGACATGGTGTTCTCGGGCCATGAAGATGGTGCCTCCGAACAATGACGCCTTTGGATAAGTTGGCGATATTTCAGCCCATGAAGATGCAATAGTATGATGCTGACAAGATAGAGCTTAATCTTGCGAATTAAAGGGGCAGAGCTTAGCCCAAAAGGAAAGTGCAGTAAATAATGCTAGAGGCATTGGTTGCTTTTGAGAAGTAAATGGGAGGCAGCGTTTAGCCTCGGAAGGCAGAAAGGTAGCCTTATGCAATATACGAATGCAGATGGATGTAGCATTTAACCTCGGAAGGCAGAATGGTAGACTTATGCAAGATGCGAATGCAGATGGAGGTAGCATTTAACCTCAAAAGGCAGAATGGTAGCCTTATGAAAGATGTGAATGCAGATGGAGGTAGCGTTTAACCTCGGAAGGCAGAATGATAACCTTATGCAAGATGCGAATGCAGATGGAGGTAGCGGTTAACCTCAGAAAGTAGAAAGGTAGCCTTATGCAAGATGCGAATGTAGATGGAGATAGCGTTTAACCTCAGAAGGCAGAAAGGTAGCCTTATGCAAGATGCGAATGCAGATGGAGGTAACGTTTAACCTCGGAAGGCAGAAAGGTAGCCTTATGCAAGATACGAATGCAGATGGAGGTAGCATTTAACCTCGGAAGGCAGAATGGTAGCCTTATTCAAGATTAAGGAAGGACAACAGAAATTCTTAGCTGGTGTTAAATTGCAGTAGAGCATTGTGATAATGAAGCATCGTTTGTGCTGATAATAAATGTTGGCATGTGCGACAAGTTTGAGGAACGATGTCTGTCCTTTGAGAGGATAATATGTTTTGGTGCTTTTGAAATTTTTTGCCTGTATCCGAAGAAAGATCATGAGTTTTGTAAAGGGGGAAGGTTAGTTCGCATTCCCGCTGGCTCTGCTTGGGCTCGTTTGCTTGATCATGATGATACTGTCTGTATCATTGGGGTAGAGTTCGCTAAACAAGCTGCTTCAGAAAAAATAAATATGCATGATTTTATAAAAGTATAATATATAATCTAAAATAGTTTTAGATGAACTGACGACATGACACGGCTCGAGACATTGCAACCTATCCTGCTGCGGAATTTTGAAGGTCCTCCTCAAAATTCTGCCCCAGTTTGCTGGTTGGATGCCTCTGACTGCTGCTCGTGCGGTGATTGGCTTAACTTGCTTCAGAATTTTGAGGGTCATCCTCAAAACCCTAGTTGGCTGGCTGAATGCTTGTGGATTGCTGCTCGCTTCAGAATTTTGAGGGTCCTTCTCAAAATTCTGCCCCAGTTTCCAATTGCGAGGAAAAATAAATTTTTATTGAATTGTGACCGAACCCATAGGGATGCCTACGTATCCCCTCTTAAATGGGAATCAGGTCAGGCGTAGTTCAATTTACATCACCGAGAAAGCATAAAGATTACACATAGTAGCGCTTGACTGTATCTGAATTGATCGGTTTCGACCAAACTTCTCCATCCATTTTTGCAAGTATGAGTGCTCCTCCTGTCAGCACTCTATGAACCATGTACTGACCTTGCCAGTTGGGAGAGAACTTCCCCTTGGCTTCATCTTGATGCGGAAAGATTTTCTTTAACACCAGTTACCTGGTGTGAATCGTCTTGGCTTGACTTTCTTGTTGAAGGCCCTGGCCATTCTGTTCTGATATAGTTGACCATGACATACTTCATTCATTCTATTTCCGTCTATGAGGGTTATTTGCTCATAACGACTCCCTACCCACTCTGCATCGATGAGCTCAGCTTGTTGTATAATTCTTAGAGATGGAATCTCCACTTCGGCAGGAATAACAGCCTCTGTACCATAAACTAGCATATCGGGAGTTGCCCTTGTTGATGTGCGGACAATGCTGCGGTATCCCAATAAGGCGAATGATAACTTTTCATGCCACTGCTTGTGCCTTTCTATCATTTTTCTTAGTATCTTTTTGATGTTTTCTTAATCTCTCGGGTTGATAACTTCAGTCTCGTCCAGGTTGGACTTAGTTCTGTTCTCAAAGTTCTGAACTTCTTTGACAATCTCGCCAGGTATGTCGTCTTCGTCTGAATCAATGTCCGTTTGTTGCATTGTCTCATTGCATGTCACAGTCATCGGTTCATCAAGACAAGTAATAGTAATGATGTAACAATAGCAATAAATATTGGATTCGTAAGAGAAATTTAGAAGATGCTTTGATGAATTGAATAATTGTTTTGAACATTGAAGATCTTATTGCAGAAATTGAAAAATGCAGGAAGAGGAAAATCATTTAGTGAATAAAACAATAAATAATGCTTGTTCTAGACTTGCTACCACGAGGCTCGTCAGGCTTTGATCGTCTTGATAGATCGATTCTTGAGATATGTCCCCTTGCTTACAGTCTGTATGAAAGGGCCTTCATCCCCCTCCTCCTCGAGAACAACATAGAAATACATATCCTCGTCCTCTAGGAACAAACTCCTCATTGTTGCAAGGCTTCTTCTTCATCTGATCCGTAAATAATGTCGGCCTGCTTGAAAGTCTGCTCAAGATGAGGTATCGGCTGCTCCAAAGGGTAATAGTGTAATGACCCGACCGGTCGTTTTGAGATCTAGTGCGTCGTTCGGTGGTTTGAAGTCGTGAGCATCTTCATTTCAGATGTTATGACCCGTGGTCATAGTCGGAATTGAATTTCAGGAAGTTTAGAATTGATTTGGAAAGAAAATTCTCATTTCAGAAGCCTTAAGTTGGAGAAATCAACTAAGATTGGAATTTTGATTAAACGACCTCTGAATCAGGGTTTGAAGGTTCCTGCACGTTCGTATGATAATTTCGGACTTGGGCGTATGTCTTGAGCGGGTTTTGGATAACCCGGGAGCATTTCGATGCATATTGTGGAAGTTAGCCTTTTAGAAGAATTTCATAGATTCGGGCTTGAAGTGCATTTCAGTGAGGTTGATGTCCATTTGGGTTCTGAGTCTGGGAATAGCTCTGTATGGTGATTCTGGAATTGGGAGCGCGATCGGAAGTGAATTTGGATGTCCATAGGTCATTTTGGAGTCAATTGGCTAAAGATAGAAATTTGAAGGTTTTTAAGAAATCCGACCGGAAGTGAAAGTTTTGATATCGAGGTTGGAATGTTATTGCGGAAGTTGGAGCAGGTCTGTAATGTTGAGTATGACTTGTGCGCAAAATTTGAGGTCAATCGGGGGTGATTTGATAGGTTTCGGCATCGAATGTAAAAGTTGGGAAATTCTAAGTCCATAAAGTTGGAAATTGGGTGCGATTCGTGATTTCAATGTTGTTTGATGTGATTAGAGGCCTCGAGCAAGTCTGCATTATGTTTTGGAACAGGTTGGTATAATTTGACGGGGTCCCGGGTGCCTCGGGTGTATTTTGGGTGGTTAACGGATCAATGTTTGAAGTTGAAAAAGGCTATAGGCTGCTATCATCTGGTGTGACCGCACCTGCGAGGCTTTGACCGGGAGCCGCGGGTGCGGCTACGGGCACCGCAGGTGCGAGTTTTGGGGCTGAAGCTGAGGAGGCCGCAGGTGCGGAAGATGGGTCGCACTTGCGGCAGTGTAGGTGCGGAGAAGGGACCGCAGAAGCGAGAAATGCTGGGTTGAGTCAGAGCCGCACCTGTGATGGAATTTTCCACAGTTGCGGAGCCGCAGTAGCGGCTATTGGACCGCATGTGCAAAGGAAGGCCTGGGCAGAATGTTTTAAAGACGGGTTTATGTCATTTCTCACCCATTTTTCATTGTCATGGGCGATATTTGGAGAGCATTTCAAGGGGGGTTTTCGTCAGGCATCAAGGTAAGTAAATTTCTTCCGTTTGCTACATAAATACAAGATTATATACATGGATTAGGCATGGAAATTGGTAGGAATTTGGAAAATTTTTGAAGAAACCTAGAAAAATGTAAATTTGGAATTTAGCCACGAATTTGAGTATGTAATGTAGAGTAAATGGTATGATTGAACTAGTAGAGCTATGGGTAACATGTATCTTCAAGAATTTTGGATTTCCAGGCACATAGGCTCGAGGGAATTTTGGTCATTTCTCCGAGTGGGGTTGGGAAAGTATATAATCTGAATTTGTTGTGAGTATTAGGGTGAATTTTCATTGCTTTGACGTTATGTGGTAGTTTTGGAGCGTTATGCGTCCGTTAGAGTCATCGGAAGGGCTTGGAAGCCGTGTTGGAATTTCAGAGCGAGGTAAGTCTCCTTTCTAACTTTGTGAGGGGGAATCGTCCCCCTAGGTGAATTAATTCAGTACATGTTATTATCTTCGGGGGCTACGTACGCACGAGGTGATGGGAGTCCGTGCGTAGCTACTATTATGCCATGTCCGTAGCCTAGGACCCACTAGCATGCCTTATATGTGTATCTGTAATCCTGCCTATGATATTAAACTGCTAATATAATCGAAAACGTAATTGAATATCTGAAAGAAAGCTAGAGTTCATTTTATTAATCTTCTAGAAAGAGAATTGGTTCCGCTGTGGATATTTGTGTACCTGGACTGGGTTGTATCATGGAGTATCATTAAATTTGACAAATGAGTTTCAGAACAAAGATTTCAAAATCTGTATTTCATGTTTCTTTTAATAAAGATTTTACCACCTTCCTAAGAAAAATTGCTTCTTGATAAAAATAAGGATGTATATGTGAATATGTGTACATATGAGCACCTGAGTCGCAGGTATGATTCGCAAGCAGGCTAGCCTTATTATTTTTATATTGACCGCGTCGCATGATCAATTCGCGAGCGGAGAAAATAGATGCATCTATGGTTCGAGCCGTTTGAGCCGTTCGACCCTCGGCACTGCACCGTTTATTATTGTTGGTCCGCGTCGTTCGACCCTCGGCATTGCTTGCGCATGATATTTGCTGCGTAGTTGCTATGATTTTTTCTTGATTACTGGCCTGAAATATTAGATTATCAAGTGAAAAGATAGAGATTTAAAGTTATTAAAAATATTTTTGGGAAGAAGTTGTTCTTTCCCGTCGATTTGTTATTATTTGATTAAATCACCATATTTATTAATTGTTAATATGACGAACATATAAAGTGTTAAACGTGAACGGAGTTTAAAGATATTTAAATCATGTTTTATAAATTGCCTATGATAAATCATGCTTAGTGTCATACCTAAATATTCTAAATTGACCGTTAGTAAGTGTCTAATTTGATCTCTCGTCACTACCTCTCTGAGGTTAGGCGGGCGACTTACTGAGTACACGTTATTTTTGTACCCATGCTACTCTTGTTGTGCATTTTATTGCACATGTACTTTCATAGCAATGTGGAGGATTCATAGACTTAGGCGAGCTGCATCATCTGGAGGTGATCCGCGTGCTGACAGAGTCTCCTTCGTACTATATTTGTTTCATTTAAATTCCTTGTCCAGTTGTATTTCGGACATGCTTGTAATGATTGTTGAATTTTTGGAAATTGCTCATGTACTTGTGACACTGGGTTCTGGGATATGTATTGGGATATAATTGCTTAAGTGTAATCTTAAACGACTGTTTTTAATTATCAGACTTTTATTTGGTTAATATGTAATTAAGGGAAAAGAAATGTTTTCATAAATGTTTTAAAATCGGAAAGTTATTTCAATTAATAAATGATTTGGCTTGCTTGACATTGATGTCCGGCACTATCACGACCTTAGGAATTTTGGGTCGTGACAAATAGGGACCGCGCCAAGGTGGCGACCAGTCGTTGAATTCCTGCCAAGTGTACTCATACCCCAGACCAAAAGTGGTACAATGTTTCTTGAGCTTTATGGGCTTCGTGATCCTTTGGAGGTTCCTACCGAGCCCTTTGCCTGGCTCATATCCTCTCCAATTCAGGATGCTCTCAATCTTTCTATCCCACCACTTATCCTTGTCGATAGCATTGACTCGCTCAATGTAGTGGTAAGTTCCCCTGCCTATCTTCCTTTTTCCATCAATCACCGGAATAGTTTGACGACTATAAATGGCGTTGCTACCGTCACCATGAATAATCACCTCTTGGTGGTTCCACTCGAATTTTACCGCCTGATGTAGTGTTGATGCTACGGCCCCAGCAGTATGAATCCAGGATCGTCCTAACAATAGGTTGTAGGATGCTGACACATCTANTAGTGCTTTTGCGACTTTCTAGTACCTGGCCTATCATATTGGCCATTTCCCCGCTAGTGATGTTGTTTGGCACATATGCTTCACTCAACACTTTCAACAAAGCATTTCTGTGTGTTTCAGAATTCTGTAGCAAAGAGAGGATGGATATCTGTGCCGGTGTCTTGTTCAGCTGGTCGATGACTAAATACTCCTTAGCCTGTACCTTTCTCCAAAGGTCATCGGGATCTATTTCGATAAGGGAAGGTCGGTTGGCAGCCTGCTTGCTTGATTCGGCCAGATGCTCAGGGGTGTAGACCCTACCAGTTCTCGTCATACCCTGTGCTGCGACAGCTTCCTCAGACCTGACCTTGCCTTTCCTTCTCACCTCGGTTGTATGGTCCCAAGGGAGAGCATTTGAATAGAAGGGTGGTGTGCTTGACATTGCCACCGGAATTAGTGTGGCCATCCTAACTTCAAAAGGAATTTGTGTTCGGGGTGGCAAGACTACGACCTCGAATGGTGCTGATGCATTTGCTGGAGATACAAACGCAACTTCAATTGGCACTGGTGACTTTGTAGGTGGCGCTGCTTCAAACTCAAATGGTATAGACATATTCACCTTAGCGTCCTCAGATGGTTGAATATGGACTATGATTGGTTTGAGAGTGACTGCAGGTTTCTTTGGGTTATCGCCTTCTGAGCGGGGTCTTTTGCCACAATAATCTTGTTGTCTATGAGAGCCTGTATTTTGTCCTTCAGAGAGCGGCATTCTTCGATGGTGTGTCCTTTCATGCCAGAATGGTATGCACAGGATTTGTTTGGGTTAACCCACTGAGAAGGGTTCTCAGGGGTGGAAGCAGGGATAGGTGTGACGTAACCAGCAACTTTGAGCTTCTCATACAGCTGGTCAATGGGCTCGGCTATGGTGGTGTATTGCTTTGGAGGGCGGCGATCAAAATTGGGACGAGGTCTAGGGAAGTTTTGGCATGTAGGGGGTGATTGGTAATGGGATGGCTTGGAATTATAAGTGTGGTAGACAGGAGCGGGTTGTGAGTATCTGGGCGAAGCAGGTTGATATGTGGGTTGTGGAGATTGGTAAGTGGGTGGTGGAGCTTGGAAGGAAGGTGGTGGAGCTTGGTAGTTCGGTGAGGGTGCTTGGTAGTTTGGTGAGGGCTAGTAGGAAGGTAGTGGGGCTTGGTATGTGAGTGGAGGTGTTAGATAAGCTTGGTATTTGAGTGGGGACTTGTCTCTTTGTGCAATCATTACGGCTCCCACGTCTCTCTTCTTAGACATACCACCGGACTGTAAAGTCTTGTTAGTGGCTTGCAAGGCTTCAAAATTTGTAACCATACCTCTTTTAATACCTTCTTCAATCCGCTCACCCAATTTGATGACGTCAGAGAACTTGTGGCCTTCAACCATCATTAACGGTTCATAATATTGCGGGTCCTGAGCCCGGACAAAGAACTTTTTCATCTGCTCCCTCTCGAGCACGTCTGACTTTAGTTGCTTTGGACCTCCAGCGAGTAGCATACTCGCGAAAGGTTTCTGTGGCTTTCTTCTTCAAATTTTGAATGTAGAACACATCTGGTGTGTTCTCTGTGTTGAATCTAAACCTATCCATAACGTCAGACGCCATGCTTACCCAGTTTGACCATTTCTTGGTGTCTTGGTTGATGTACCAAGACAGTGCATCTCCCTTCAAACTCCTCATGAACAGCTTCATGCGGATTCTTTCATCCTTCCCAACGCCAACCAACTTGTCGCAATAGGTCCTCAAATGGACTCTCGGATCACCAGTACCGTCAAACATTTTGAATTTTGGAGGTTTGTACCCTTCAGGCAGTTTGACATCAGGTTGTATACAAAGGTCTTCATAATTCAACCCTTCAATTCCCTTGGTTCCTTCAACACCCTGGACTCGGTTGGTCAGTTTCTTAAGCTCCTCGGCCAGGTTCTTGATAAGTAAGTCCTTTCCGTCAGACTCGGATGCCTGTGAGATAGGCGAAGTAGAGTGGGTCACGGTTTCCACAAAGATGGGATTGTTATAGGTGTGGAAATGGTCCTTTGAGGGGTTTTGAGGTTCTGGGATGAGTAGTGGAGTGTTATTTGAGGTGTGGCAAGAATTACACTGCGTCAGGAGAGTTTGGTTCTTTGGGGGAGTGGCGTGATGGTGAGGTGGGGATGATTTTGCTGTCTTGGCATATTTTGAGGATGTGCGGGGTTTTGAGCATTTGGAAGGTTGACGTCGGGGACGTTGAGGGAAAATGACAGATTGGCCAGATTCCGGACTTGATCAAGTTCTTCCTGAAACTTCAGCAATTTCTGTTCAAGTGATTACATGCTTTCGTGCAGGACCTGAATACCTCGGCCAGCAGTGGCCTCTACCCGTTCAATCATATTCTTCTTTCTGGTGCCGCTGGACTCTTCCATCTTACTTTTGCCTTTGTCTTTGACCTTAGGAGGACCAGAAAGAGGAGTAGGTAGAGGGCCCTTGGATCTTGTGCGATAGGCTGATGATGCCAGAATACACGAACTAACCTTTTAAGAAGGGAGTAAGAAAAAGAAATAAAAACAAAAGGTAACCAAGTCAGTGAGGATTATGAAAAGAATGTTGCGGTATTTAAACACATAATGCGGAAATGTAAAGCGCGTCCTAAGTTGGGAACCTCTTTGTGCCCGAGGTAGGCCTAGCGACAAATTGATTTGGAGAACTTAAAATGCTAAATGCCTCATTTTATTGATAAGAAAAATAGACAAATCCCAAAACGATAGACGAAAAATAAAAGTCACTAATGGCCATTGGACTTATTACATTGATAGAGAAAAATAAAGACATTCCTATCTACTTGGTCCCAGAAGGGCCTTCCCTAGACTCGGCATTCTTGCTTTCCTTGTCCCAGCTCGCGAAGTCCCAGCAACAGGTAGGTTCTGACTAGATATCCTCCTTCATCTCCCTCAGCCTTTTGACAGGAGACATGGTAAGTTACCCAAGTGTTTCCTGACGATAGCTTTGTCGCTAGAGTGCAGATCCTCCCACCAACTCAACAGTCTTGGGTGGATATTGGAGATCATGCCGAATATGGGGACTTCGTGCCTCATTTTTCTGCAAAGCAAATAAGGTTTCTTTGGAGTTCTATACCGGTACCCTTGAGTGGACAACTCAAGGGGGAAAGGCATGGAACCGTCGACTGCACTGCTGCTCGACTATTTTTACCGCAAATAAGCCTTTCCGAATTTAGTGGGTAATAATATAGGAAGAGCAAAACCACTCATCAAGCGTTGCTATAGTATTTTGTTTGGCATGAGTGGAGTATGAATTTTGAGCATGATTATGCAATAATAAGTATTAAAACAAGTTGTCACGTATTTGCACGTTAAAGAAAGTGGTAAAAACAGCAGTAATGATTTAAGGCAGTTACAAAAGAAACAAAGAGACATGTCAGTTTCGTCTTTGAGGAAAAGTAAATACCTGAAGTAAACAATTAATTGCATGTAAAGGGAAGAGGAAAGGGTGCAGGTATTTAAACAAAAATAAAAGCACAAATTCACGAAACAATTTGAAATGGTAAAAGCCTGGATATCCCCAGCGAAGTCGCCATGCTGTCGCGCACCCCTTTTTCCCTGAGCGCTCCTTTTGGGGCCCGGTTGAAAGGGGTTTATGACATGGGTTGAGACAACTTGTTCCTTTTGGGAAAGGGATTTTCATATTTTGAAGAGTCGCCACCTAACGATTTTAACGGTGTGTTAGGGCACCTAAGGGGTTCAATTATAACTACATTACTAACCAGAGATTGGGTAAGGGCTTGAAATTATCCTAAGGGGAAGGTTTTAGGCACCCCTCAGGATCCACAAGTGTGGTTCCCGGCCAAATCGTTTTTGTGAATTTGTACGGCTTAGCAAACAAACAAATAAAGGCTCAAATAAGAGGGGATTTAAGTTTTAAGCATGCAGATGTTTGAAAACAGTAAAGAAGATTAGCTTTTGAAAGGATTACAATCTAAGCATATAAAAGGTATCCTAGGTTTATAATAATATGGATCACATCAATGCAATACTCGGTAATCACTCCTCGAAGAGGGGCTACACGTGGTATTAGCGCACCAGTCATCATATCTGTATTCTACCCTTTCCCACCCCATGAAAGCAACTAAATGGAGTGTTGGTCTCGACCTCTATTGCATGCTATTACCCGTCCCTTCCTATCAGTCCCGGAGGAAATTAGGACTCCTATCCTAAAGGAGGTGATAGGAAAACCCTCAGGTTTTAAAGGTAAAAATGCTAAGGCGACATAAAATGAACAAGTAGAACTGCATATAAAGGGGGTAGCACATAAACAGGAAAAGGCTCAAAGACCTCCACAAACAGTGCACATAAACAGCATGTCTCATACACAATTAAGGTCTAGATTCAGATCCTACGCATGGTGTTTAAGTGATAATAACAAAGACAGATTTATTGCATAACTCAGAGAGGATGTCTTAATCAGACTTGCCTACTAGTTTTAAGCATGCTGACAGTTGAACACTAATCACAAAGGACAGTTCTGGTTTTATTTTTTAAGTTGATTACCTGAGGCTTGCCTAGGTGTAGGATAACATGCAACAATTACTCTAGGTTGTTTATAGCTAATAACATGCAATTCTAGGTGTTGAAGATGTGCAAGGACTAATTACCAGTTGTTTAGAACAGGGGACTGTTTTAGATTTCTGTATTTAGACTAAGTGCGGTTAAATGAGTACGATCCTATAGCATGATGTCTAAAGCAGCATGATGCATAATAACCTAAACAATATTTCTAAATGAACATAAAATCACAACATTATGCACCGTTTCAGGAATAGTAAGAGTACAGCTTGTTATTGTTACTTACCTAGAAACAGGATCTCTAAGTGCGTAGGCATGGTGAGACATGATTGCAGTTTATTTATCCTAGGACATGACTTCTAATGAAGTTTCAGAACATGTTTATATGGATACAATCACGTAATAACAGTTTATTTTATTGTTATTATTTATCCTATAGGCAGGATTTCTAAGCATAGATGAGATGTTGAGTACAATACACATAAATCCTGAGTAGCATGATATCTAATGCATGGACACATGAACCTACATAGGATCTCTATTGCACAGATAGGGAATGAAAACCTAAGCATGGTTTCTACCCTTGTAATAGCTAGGCATGCATAGTTACCCCTCCCGTTTCACTATCCAGCCCCAGAATTATTTATAAATTATTACAGGCCAAGGATTATGAGTTACACAACTAGAAGTGAAAAATAAGAAGTTATTCTATAGGGAGCCTTCAATTAGGCCCAAATCCTCTAAACCTCATTGACATATGGTATTCATAGCCTTTTCATAGTCCGGATGTGTCAAAGTTCCCTAAGAACCTCAAGGGCTCCCGGGAAATGCTCACACCCAGACTTAGTAACCAGGAGTTAAACATGTGCAGTGTGGAAATACCAGCCTCAGTGTGTCAGAGTTTAGAGGGAAATCAAGGTCCCAAAGCAGTGCTCACACTGAGGGGGAAGAACTTAAAGGTCTAGGAATCAAGTGAAGTGCAACTTGAATAAAGAAGTACTGGATTGATTCAGTAAATAAAGAAGTTTTCTGAAAAGGTTTTGATCAGTAATGAAACAATTTGAATATAATGTAAACATCTTTGTAAAAGTAGCAAACAACTCGCACAGGTTCAGCACATTGAAGCATAGATTTCACTCAGGGACAATGGGGATTGGGGACACATAGAAACGTATTAGCATTAGAGAAGTATTAGAGTGTCACAGACTAGTATTGAGTCTGAAACAACACAGTTAGTCACCAAGAATTCATGCCAAGATCTAAACATAATCAGATTCGAGGGAGGAGATACCCAGAACCAAACAACATAATATGTGAAACTAGTTGAAGCAGCATGCATCGTAATAACCAGAGAAACATGTTGTTTTGGAGACTTTAAATATAAACTGGAAATATACCAGTTGAAGACAGCAAATACAGAATAAGAGGCTAGTAGAATAGCTAGTCTTGGCTTCCAACCGACTAGCAATAGCAAATAATCGAGAGAAGAATAGTAGATTGTGTGTGTGTCAGCAAGAGAGAATAGAACAAGGTTTATGTTCGTGTTTTCTTAATGAAAGAGTAGTGTGTATATATAGTTTTTGAAAACCAGTAGTGAATAAGGCAGGAAATCAAAATAAACCAGTAATTAGGAACTGAGCATCAATCAGTACACAATCAGTATAGGTATCCCTTAATTGAAGGGATTGAGTTCAAACGGCATTATCAGACAATGAATAAGGAAAGGTACCATATGTAGCTTAGAGGAATATTCAAAATAGTGTGAAATTAGCATAAGTGTCCCTTAATTGAAGGGATTGAGTTCAAACGGCTAGCAGGCAAAATAGCAAATAAGGAAAGTTACCTTATGTGACATGCATATGATATATAAGGAAACAATTTCAAATCAGTACAAGCATACAATAGAGGCTAGGTTCACAGACTCTAATTAAGGGAATGGGAATCAATTAACAGCAAATAAATCATGTAACAAGGTAAAAAATGGACTAAGGTCGGAAACTAATCCGTAAGGTCTCAAATCACAAAGAATCAGGGATTCAAAAAATAGAAAAGATAGCACTAATTTATCACAATATTATGAGAATAATCACAATAACATATAATAGACAAAAATCAGAACCTCAAGAAGACTGGTAAGGTAAAATCATGCAAAGGTTAAGGATTCATATAGAACACAGTACAAATCGACAGAGCGAACATGATATAGGCAAAAGAAGTGAATAGTCAGGAACCTTAATAGGTAAGCCTGGGGTAAAACCACAAAATCATGGAATTTTTAGGAGAAAACAGTAAACATAACAGAACATATCATCATAAATAACTCAGAACCATATGATTAGAACTAAGAAAAATTAGGGTTTTCAACAGAATAGCTCGAATAGAGGAGAAGTCTTAAGCAAGCGTTTTAAACATAGAGACTCATAGATTAATACATAAAAATCAGGAAAAAAAGCGTTTTTTGAAAAGGAGTTTAAGAACCCTAGTTTGAAGATGAAAAGCCATTTTGCGAAAATCGGAAAACCTTTAAGAAGTATAGCATAGTAACTCAGGATACACCCAGATCTACCATAGATCTAAAGAATCGGGAGAGTTTTTAAACATTTAGGGTTTCAAAGAGAACCTAGAAAGATAAGAAAACTTCAAAACATTACTGGTTTAAACCCCAAAAGCCATAGATCTTACTTGGACGGTCGGAGGTGGCCGGAGAATGGTGAGTACAGGCCCAGGGGGGTAGGAGAGTGAACCCAAGTCTTTTGAATACCTTAGGGATAGAAACATCGGTCGTAAAGGAACCATAGAAGGAAGGAGGGTGGTGAGGATTCCATGGCTTCCGGTGGAGAGGTGGCCGGAGAAGACAAAGGGCCTCGTCGGAGGCGGAGAGGAGACTGGAAGTCTCTAGAGAGTTAGAGAGATAGAGAGAGAGAGTAGAGAGATAGAGAGACCGAGTGAATGAGGGGTCGGGGGGTAGTCTCCTAGGTTTAATAATGGTAACACTAATCTGGGTCGTTGATTTAAATTGATCAATGACTTAGATTAGTTGTGGGGTTGGGCCGGGTAGGAATTTGGTTTGGGCTGGGGTTAGTTGGGTTAGGACCAGGTTTGATTTAGGCTGGAATTCAAATAAAGAATGTCTATTTGTTAAATACCCATTAAAATTAGATAAATAATTAATAAAAATAGATAATAATCATATAAAATGAAATTAAGGCTAAATAGGTAAAATTAAGGTGATTAACTAATATTTAGAATATAAAATGACTAAGTATTGAATTAAAATGGCATAAAATGTACAATTAGGCTATAATTGCAAAATTATTGTAATTATAGCCAAATAATACCAAATTGGCTAATTTGTGAAATAATTAAATCCTAATAGGATTAAAAATGATATATTGCTGGGAAATATTTGAAATTATTTATAATAAAATTTATGAATAATTATTAAATATAAAAATACTGAATAAATTAGAAAAGAATTTAATAAAAATATGAAAAATTACGGAAAAATATCAGTTATTATAAAGAGTTATTTTGAAGGTATATATAAAAAATTTAAAATAGTTTGAGGAAAAATTGGGTATCAACATACGTTTCGGCGCATTTTGAGTGAATTGAAGAACTTGAAGTTCATAAGTTTGATTCAATTGGTTTTGGGGTGCGATTCATAGATTTAATGTTGTTTCGGGCGTTCCGAAAGTTCGAGCGAGTCCGTTTTATGATTCCTAACTTGTGGGTATGTTCGGGCTGAATCGGGAAAGGCTTAGACTAAGTTAGAATTTGGGAGCAACTGTTAAAGCTCCAGTTTGTCATAATCGCACCTGCGATTGGCCAGCCACAGATGCGAGCCATGAGTCGCAGAAGCAAAAGAGTGAAGGAAGCCCAAAGAAGAAAATGAGACCGCCGGTGCGAGAACTGTGGTCGCAAGAGCGGAGGGGGCTCGCAGAAGCGGCTCCTTGTGTCCGCTGATGCAGAGCCCGGCCAGGTAAGGAAAAGCCTCACCTGTGAAGGTCTTTCCGCAGATGTGGCCAATGCACTGCAGGTGCGAAAGTCGCTAGGCAGTGAGGGTTCATTTAATACGGGACTTAGGCATTTTTGCTCATTTCTTACACTTCTTGGGGGAAATGTTGGAGCTTGTTAGAGAGGATTTTCATCAACTAATTAAGGTAAGTAAATTCCTACCAAATATGAGTTAAATACATAGCTTATGGGTAGATTAAAATATGTAAATTAGTGAAAATTATGGGTTTAGATGAAAAACCTAGGGTTAAATAAAAATGGGATTTTCCCACGGAAATGACTATGGAACTTAGTGAAAATTATATATTTATGTTCCTAACGTTATGGGTAACAACTTTCTTTGAAAATATATGCCGCGAGCGGGGTAAGTATTCCACTACTCTCATGGAAGCGAGTCGTTCGCCTCGGCATGATTTATGGGTATGTTATATGGTTCGGGTCGTTCGACCCTCGGCAGTGCACAATATATTATTATGTATATTTGGATCGGGTCGTACGTCCTCGGCATAACTCATGCGTGGTGATACCAGAAGTCATTTTTATATTTAATAATATTTCACGGACATGAAAGGTGAAAGGAATAGATGAGAGAAATGAATTACTTCACACTTGAAAGAAGGATTTGCTTACTTACTTCTTGTTTGAGATCTATTATCATTGTATATCACATGTTTAATTAGAATTGCATATTATTCTATTTATGCCCCTCAGTAAGTGTCGAAGTCGACTCCTCGTCACTACTTCTTCGAGGTTAGACTAGATATTTACTGGGTACATGCTGTTTATGTACTTACACTATACTTCTGCACTTGATGTGCAGGATCTGAGGCAGGTGCATCTGGTTACCAGTTCGGCGCGCATACCTGACTTCTATCTCGAGACTACATGGTGAGCTACCCTTCCGAGCCGTTCAGCAGTAGCCGGAGTCTCTCTTTTGGATTTACATTTCTATCTATTTCTTTCAGACAGTAGACTAGCATTTTTTGTATATTTCTACTAGAATGCCTACATACTTGTGAAACCAGGTCTTGGCACACACACTAGTAGACTATGATTTTGGGAATTAATGTATTGACTTTGATTTTACACTTAGTTGCTTTTTTGCTTAATTATTTTATGGTTGTAGATTTCTGAAACTTTTTACTAGTGAGGAATGTTATTTAATTTGCAAACTTATTAGAAATGGAAACCACTAGATTTATCAATGTTGGCTAGCCTAACGACGGTGTTGGGCGCCATCACGACCTAAACTGAAATTGGGCCATGACAAACGACACCTAGTCTCTATGACTAGGTAAGCTTAACAAATTGCGGAATTAACAAAAATAAAAGTAAATCTTTAAATCTAGCTGCAATAGATAACTGAATAACTGGTAACAATGTCGCTCGGCAGGTACAATAACCAATACTCTAGAAATACACAGTCTTCCCAAAATTCGGAACATCATAAGTCACAAGCTACAGAAGGAACTAGTATCTCTATACACGAGAGACTAATAACAGAATTAAAGAAGGCGATTGACATAGGGGAGACTAGAGGGGGACTCCGAGGTCTGCAGACGGAGCAGATATACCTTGAAGTCTCCAAACCGTCATTGCTCACTAATAACGTGGGTGATAATGAGCACCTGGATCTGCACATAAAACATGTGCAGAAGATTAGCATGAGTACACCACAACGGTACCCAGTAAGTGCCAAGCCTAACCTCGGTCGAGTAGTGACGAGGTTAGGTCAAGGCCTACTGGTATATAATAAATAAATCAGGAGAATGTAGCAGTACAATAAGAGACTGGAATTTAACAAAAAGGAAAACACATCAAAATAGTAGTACAACACACAGGGATAAGCAGAAGGGGATCTCCCGAGATACCGTCTCGTAGTCATAAAATAAATATGCAAAGAGATCTCCTGAGTTGCCCCCTCGTAGTCTCAAAAGTAAATATGCAGGTGATGCGAGACTAAATTGCATAGTTTAACATGTGATATACATTACATTTTATGAGCATTAATGATAAAATTACACTTGTTATGTGCTTAATGGAGTTATTTCATGTGTAGGTGAAGTGGAGATGGAAACGGGGCTAAAAGGATGCAAATACGTCGAAAAATACGCGAAAGGAGGCACCCGGGCGATAGCGGGCGACAGAGCCAAACAGCCTGCCCTACCCTCGCGTTAGCCAGGCGTTAGGGCTGAAACGCCAGCCCTACCCTGGAGTTAGCCAGGCGTTAGGGCTGAAACGCCAGCCCTT
>ML370375.1:0-11407 GCA_005239525.1 Nicotiana knightiana
CAATAAACAAATCAAACATTCCATATAAAGTTAAGTAAAGAAATGGACCTTTGGAAGTTGAAATTTGTGTATATAAGAATTTCCGTCAATGCGTTGTACAAAGTAATCTGGCAACTCGAACTTCACCGGAAACAATGGACGGCACTTAAATCGGGATCCACGAACGGAAACCTCAGATTTTACAAAAAAAAAAATTTGAACTTCAACTGGGTTTAACAGAGGCAAAATGGACTGTTGGAATGCTTTTTGGCGCTGATTTCGGCCGAAATAGTGGTGCCTTAGTGGTTGAATCCGGTGATTGGCCGGTGAGGAGGAGGGCTGAAAGGCGGCGATAACAGTAGCGTAAAGGTGAGGGAGAAAGAGAGATGGGAACGAGGGTGAGAGAGCAGCGTCGCCGATGGTTGCTGGCTCGCCGGATTCCGGCGAGTTCGGTGGTGAGGAAGCGGCAGATTTGAAATTCCGGCGGCTGTCCCTCTTTTCCCTTCTTGTAATGAGACTCAGATCTCTTTTGTTTTAAATTCAGGAAGATGGATTGCTATCCTTTTCTCTTCTTTTTTTTTGTGTTGTTATTCTTTTTGTTCTTTCTTCCTCTGTCCGTTTCTTTTTCTTGTTCTTCTTCAATTTTCCTCCTTTGTTTCACTTTTATAGGGTAGTGTTATACGTAGTGGGTGTGGGTATTGTAGGGGATAGTGGGGATATGGAGAGGAGTGAGGGGTAAGACATGAGTGTAGTGAGGAAGTGAGGAGTTGGTTTTTTTTATTTTTTATTTTTTTTTATTCTCTTTTTTTTTCGTTTTTTTTATTTATTTAATTAATTTTTTTTAAACCCCTTTTTTTTAATAAAAGAAGATAAAATACACACACACACATACATATACATATATATATATACATATATATATATATATATATATATATACTTTTAAACTTTAAAGGGACTATATAAATAAGAAAATTCACTATTTACACTAAGGTTCAATTTATACTAAAAAAATAATTACTATAACTAACATTTAAATTAAAAGAAACCAAGTTATATATAATTTTTTCTATTTAAACATAGGAACAAATCTTATATTCTAAGAGTGATTATTATTATTGTTTTTAATTTTCTTAAATAAAACCTATTAAGAGTAAGATAAAAACTTAAAATATTAAGATTAGACCTAAAAAAAATATTTACACCTAAAATTTTCGGTGTGGTAAAAAATTTGTTGTTCACAATCGCAGAGTGAAGCAGTTAAAATGGCCAAATCAAATGCACGTTATGCAGTCCATTATGCGACCGCATAACAAGTTTGCAGACCGCATAACAGACCGCAGACTTCCAGAAGAGTCAGAGCTCACAAGTTTGCGATGGAGAATGCGATCGCAAAACAGATATGCCAACTGCATAACTGCTATGCGATCGACATCTGGAACTAGACTCAGGAGATTTGCGATGGACTTGAAGGATATGCGGACCGCATTCATGTTTTGCGACAGATATGCGGTTGCATAATTTTTCTGCAAAGGGTATTTTTGTCCAATTTTGGACCCACTTTTTAGCTCATTATAAATAGATTTATTAGGATTTTTGTGGGGGCATCTTGTTTGAAAAAGAGGCTACAATACAAGGCATTGAATAGTCCATCTTTTGGAAGCTTTAGAGTAAAGAATCTTGCACTTTTGTAAGCATTATGACATTGAATATTGTTTTTTTTTTTTTTGTATTTTAGCATGTGTGGCTAGTTTTAAATACTAATATTGTGGACCCTAAATGGGTGTAATGTTAATGGGTGATTACCATTGAATATATGTATAATGGTTGGTTGGTATATATTTATTTCTCATTCTTCATTTCTTGTTGGTGGTTGCAAACATTAACAAGTGCCATTTTACTCTTTCTTTACTTGAAAAAGTGGGTTGGGGTTTGGTAGAAGTAAATATCAAAAACTCAAGGCATTAAACCTTGTTTAATAGAATCGCTTAGGGATAAGTTGATTTTATTTGGCACTAATTGATTGTTCTGAATTTCAACTCTTTTATATTAGGAAAAATTATAAAGAGGAAATACTACCCAGCTATTGAAAAATATTGGCTAGTTATTTAGAGATCATTTGCATGTCAAGGACCTTCCATTAGAAATATATCATATTAACACCGATAGCATTGCATTTCATTAAAGGGGATACAACCTCAGTTTAGTTAATTGAATTACTTACAACTTTCTAGAATCATAATTGTTACTATTTCACTCAATTACAATACTCTTTTTTAAGCTAACAGGAATAGAATTACGAGTTAAGTCAAGCTTCATACTATTCATGTAATCTTTTCATGCCTATTCCCTGTGGGATTCGACCCCAACCTAGTTGAGTTATTATATTTGACATCGATTGCTTTACACTATTTATTTAAGTGTAATTTGAGCGTACCAATCACCTACAAGTGTTAGTCCAAAATGTAAATAAATAAAAGGAATGAATGGGGCCATACCATAGCAGTAGTATCACTTCAAGTGATTTATGTTCCAGCTGTTCGGTAATCGCTCACCGTTCATCGCTTTGAGTTTGTACGATCCTTTTTCGGTGATCTTGATAATTTGATACGGACCTTCCCAGTTCGGTCCCACCTTCCCTTTGTTTGGGTTCCAGGTGCTTAGTATGACCTTCCTTAATACTAATTCCCTGACATTGGATTGTCGAAGGTTGGCTCTTCTATTGTAATACCTCTATATCCGCTATTTTTGGCTGGCCAACCAGACAAGGGCGCCTTCGCGCCTTTCATCTAACAGTTTTAGGCTCGTATTCATAGCCTCATTGTTTAATTCTTCGGTCGCATATCGGAACCTGAGACTCGATTCTCCGACTTTGATTGGTATTAGAGCTTCAGCGCCGTAACCAACAAGAATGGGGTGGTCCATGTACTGGACTTCGAGGTCGTACGAATGTCCATAGGACTTCGGGCAAGATATTTTTCCATTTTCCTTTGGCGTCGGTCAAACTCTTTTTGAGGTTTTGGAGTATGGTTTTGTTTGTGGACTCCGCTTGACCGTTCCCACTAGGGTGGTAGGGATTTGATAGGATTCTTTTGATCTATGGTCTTTAAGAAACTTACTTACTTTACTGTCGATGAACTATTTCCCATTGTCGAGCACGATCTCGGCCGGTATTCTGAACCGACATATTATGTGGTTCCAAATGAAATTGATGACTTCCTTCTCCCTGACTTTCTCATATGCCTGGGCTTCCACCCATTTAGAAAAATAGTCAGTCATAAACAATATAAATTGATCCTTAATGGGTGCCCATAGAAAGGGGCCAACGATGTCCATCCTCCATTTCATGAATGGCCAGGGTGACAAGACCGAATGCAGCAGCTCCCCGGGTTGATGAATCATCGGAGCCTGCCTTTGGCATTCATCGCACTTTTGCACGACTCCTTCGCATCCTTTTCCATGTCGGTCCAGTAGTAGCCGACTTTGATTACTTTTCGAACCAATGATTCGGCGCCTGAATGATTTTTGCAGGTGCCTTCTTGGACCTCCCTTAGAACATACTCGGTATCTCCCGGTCCTAGACATATTACGATGGGCCATCAAATGTTCTTCTGAACAGGGTTCTGTCTTCGGACAAGTTGAACCGGGATGACTTCGTACTCAAAGTCCTTAATTCTTTTGGATCCGAGGGCAGTTTTTCGATTTTCAAATACTCTATATATTTGTTTCTCCAGTTCCAAGTTAGGCTCTTTGAGTTTATCCCAGTGTGACCTTTATCCACTACCGATCTCATGAGTTGTACGACTGTCCCCAAGTTGAACTCGTTGTCATTGACCGACGACCCCAAGTTAGCAAGGGAATCAGCCTCACTGTTTTGATCTCGAAGTACATATTGTAGAGTCCACTCCTTGAACCGATGTAACATTACCTGCAGTTTATCTAAGTATATTTGCATTCATTCCTCTGACCTCTAACGTCCCATTAACTTGGTTCACCACAATGAGGGAGTCACACTTAGCTTTGATCACCTCTGCTCGCAAACTTTTGGCTAGTTCGAGATCGACAATCATGACCTCATATTTAGCCTCGTTGTTAGTCAATTTTACAGTCCTAATAGATTGCCTAACTATGTTGCCCGTTGGTGGATTTAATACGTTGCCAAGTTCGGACCCTTTTGCCTTTGAGGCATCGTCTGTAACGAGGGTCCAGATCCCCAAAGAAGTTGATAAGTGGGGATTTTAACCTATTATTTGCTCTCTTTTACTTGTGTTGTAGGACAAAAATGCTTGACGGTATTCTTGGAAACTAATGAAATATGCTTGCTTGCATGAATTGTCAAAAATGAGCCAAAGGAGCCATAATCAACTCACAAAGGAGTCAAAAGTTGAACAAAAACCAAGACTGGGACAAGAGATTTGAAGCGCGGACCGCACAAATATTGTGCGGCCGCGATCATAATTAAGCGGACCGCATAAGGGAGATTCAGAGAGTGTGATTTTTGGGCTAAAAGATGAGTGCAGACCGCACCAGAAATGTGGGGCCGCGAAAGTCCTTGTGCGGCCATGATTGAAATTACGCGGACCGCGATGACTGAGGTTTAGAGAGTTTACAACTTGAGAAAAAGAGAGAAGTGCAGTCCGTGATCCAAATTATGCGGTCCGCAAAATGAAGAATCAGAGAGTTGATTTCAAGCCAAACTCAAGCAAGTGCGAACCGCATCACTTTTATGCGGCCGCATAATCTGGAGCGTAGCCACACTTAGAATTATGCGATTTGTGAAAGATCAGCTCAATCCAGATCTAAAAGAGAGGAACGCGGACCGCAGTAAGCAAGAGTGCGGCCGTACTCAGAATTATGCGGCCGCACTCAGAATTATTCGGCCGCACAACCTCCGCAGGGGCATTTTGTCATATATTTTCAACTTAGTATAAATAGAACTTTTTGTCATTTTTAGGGTATGTTATGTATTGTATGAGCACGTGAGACGGCTAAGTTTTTTGTTTTGGGAAATTTTTCACTAGATTCACTTCTTAACATTAGATTTTCATTCCTTAATTTCATATTATGGATTTCATCTTTATTTTCTGGTATTTCCATGAGTAGCTAAACTCATATCTAGGGTTGTTACCCAACCCTAATGTGGGTATTTAATGGGTATTTGATTTTAGGGATTGAATGTGTATGTGTTAGTGATATTTAGCCTAGTTCTTGCTAGAACTATAGAATTAATGGTTGCAAACATTGATTCATGCCTTTATGACTTAGTCTCCACTTGAGAAAGAGGGATTAAGTCTAGGATAACTAGGCTAACAAAGAGTTGGGTGAACTCAAGAAATTGATAGCCCGATTAAAGGGTTAAACCTAGAGATAGTAATACCCAACTTGAGATAATATCACTTGAATTGCATGAATACCCATTTGGACTTGAGAAAGCCAAATTAGGCGAAATCACTCAAACTACTGAGAGATATAGAGTGAGTACCCGGGTGTGATAGCTATATTACAATCCCAACTAATCAAGATTGCCTTAGAACTTTGCTACCCGTTAGATATCCACCTAGGTAGAAGTCACTACCCTAGTCTCTTTAAACACTTGAAAACAACAACAAAAATATGGTCATTAGTTTTAATTATTGCATACAATAGAGTAAAGTTAGAAGCACAAATCAAACCCAAATGTTTGGAAGTGTAGATAGAAAAAAAACCCGCATCTAGCTTAGATATAAACCTAATTCCAAGCAAATTAACTCCTTGTGGATTCAATCCCGACCTAGTTCGGTTAAAACTGCATCGACCACCCTCGCTACTCAATAGTAGTGTAGGCTTGCACCCGATCAGAAGTCCCCAAGTTCAATAATAACTCTCTTTAGACTTCACAAAGTATGCCAAAATTTGAGATTTAATGGCGGTCCAGGGCCAAAATTCGATATCGTACCAGCTGATCTCTATAGCCCATTTGGCTAACCGTCCCGAGAGCTTGGGTTTATGCATTACATTCCTCAATAGATAAGTAGTTACAACACATATGGTGTGACATTGGAAATACTGTTTCATCTTCCTAGAGGCGCTTAGCAAAGCGAGTGCCAATTTTTCTAGGTGAGAGTATCTAGTTTCTCCTAGAGTCCTGCTAACATAATAGATTGGAAACAGCGTACCTTCCTCTTCCCATACCAGGACTCCACTTACCACTATCTGGGATACTGCTAAGTACATGTATAACTACTCGTCTTTCTTTGGAGTATGAAGTAGATGTGGACTCGAGAGATACCGCTTGAGTTCCTCCAAGGCCCGTTGCCACTCGGGGGTACATGAGAAGTTCTTCTTCTTCTTCAATAGCGAGAAGAACCAGTGGCTCTTGTCGGAAGACCTCGAGATGAATCGCCCCAGGGCGGCTATGCATATGGTTAATCTTTGAATGACCTTAAAGTTGTCCACAACAGTGATATATTTGATGACCTTGATCTTATCGGGATTAATATCGATTCCGCGGTTGGAAACCATGAATCCGAGGAATTTTTCGGACCCGACTCCGAATACACATCTTCAGGTTTTGCTTCATATCGTACTTCTTCAATATGCTGAAGGTTTCTTGCAAATGTTTCAAATAGTCCTCTGTTCGCAAGGACTTAACCAACATATCGTCAATGTAAACCTCCATTGAGTTTCCTATTTGTTCTCCGAACATCCAATTTACTAGGCATTGGTAAGTGGGCATTATTTAGTCCGAATGGCATTACATTGTAGCATTAGGTACCGTACTTAGTGATGAAAGAAGTTTTTCTTGATCGTTCGGGTTCATTTTCATTTGGTTATACCTGTAATAGGCATCGAGAAAGTTGAGTATCTTGTGGTCAAGTTGAATCGATCATGCGATCGATGTTGGGCAGAGGGAAGGAGTCCTTGGGACATGACTTATTCAAATCTTTATAATCTACACACATTCTTAATTTATTCCTTTTTAGGGACTACCGCTACATTTGCTAACCAATCCGGGTACTTAACCTCCCGAATGGACCATATTTTAAAGAGTTTAGATACCTCGTCTTTGATGAATGCATGTTTGACTTCGGACTGAGGTCTCCTTTTCTATTTGACTGGATGGAACTTCGGGTCCGGGATTAGCTTGTGAGTGGTTATTTCAGGGGGGATCCATGCCATATCAAGGTGGAACCAAGCGAAACAATATATGCTAGCTATCAGGAATTGAATGAGGAGCTCGAGGATCAACCCCTTGCCTAGGTATACCTTTCGATCGGGCAAGTGCTCGATCAATACGACTTTCTCTAGTTCTTCGACTATCGATTTGGTGGCGTTGGAATCGTCGGGGGCTTTGAAAAACCTAGAAACTCCATAGTCGCCGTCCTCATCTATCCACTGCTTCTCCGGTTCTGTCGAGGCTGGTATTGGTAATTACTATTTTGCCTCGTATTTGGACATACGGGTTCAGACCCTCCGATGTCGAAAGTGCAGATACCAGGATCACCTCTTTGACCGCGAACATTTCCTTGACGGCCGGTTGCTCTCCGTAAACTGTTTTGATTCCTCCAGGCGTTGGGAATTTCAGCACTTGGTGCAGTCTTGAGGGTATTGCCCTCATGTTGTGAATCTATGGTCTCCTGAACAAAACATACCTCATGTCCCCTTTGATCACACAGAACTTTGTTTCCTGAATGGTCCCAACGATATTTACCGGTAATGTTATCTCATCTTTAGTGGTCTCGCATGCCATATTGAATTCGTTCAGAATCCTAACTGCAGGCACAATTTGGTCTTGCGAAACTAGTTGTTCCACGACCCTCGATCTAATGATATTGGCCGAGCTACCTGGATCAATCAATACACACTTAACTCGAGATTTATTTATGAGTACAAATATTACCAGTGCATTATTGTGGGGCTGCATGATCCCTTCAGGGTCCTCATCGTTGAAGTACAAGGTTCCCTCCGATATATAGTCTCGAGTCTGGTTTTCTCTTGTAATGGATACTTTGGTGCGTTTCAGCATCGTTCCCCGGAGAATATCGATCCCAAAGATGATCATGTTAATGACGTACTGAGGTTCTTCCTGCTCGATCTGTTTATTAGAATCTCTATTCCTAAAATGATTCTTGGCTCGGTCACTCAGGAACTCTCGAAAATCTCCGTTGTTGAATAGTCAGGATACTTCCTCTCTTAATTGTCGGCAATCCTCTATTCTGTGGCCGTGAGTACCATGGTACTTGCACATTAGGTTAGGATCCCTTTGGGCTGGATCGAACTGTAGAGGTCGAGGCCATTTGGTATCTTTGTTGCGTCCGATGGCAGATACGATGGTGACGACGTCGATGTTAAAGTTGTACTCTGATAATCTTGGTGCTTCCTTAGGCTCGATGGGCCTGTCAAAACTATTTTTTCTCATGAGTCCCCGTTTTTTTGACCTCGATCACTCGTCCTTTCACTTCTTATGTAGTTTTCCCCTGACCCGCTACTTCTTTGGTCTCCATTATACGGCTGATACCGATCCCAATTTGATTTTGGTTCCCGATCCACGTCTCACTTGACTCTTTCCACGGCTCTGACGGGATAGACGGACCTGGAAGAGGCCCCAAGCTGGTCATTTTCGACCCTGATTTTTGATTGATACTGGTTATGTACGTCGTCCCAGGTAACAACCGGATATTCTATCATGTTTTGTTTCAACTATTGTGAAGCCAACGAGCTTCAAGCATTGAGTCCTTGGGTGAAGGCTTGAATGGCCCAATCATCAGCGACTGGAGGCAGGACCATCCGTTCCATTTAAAATCAGGATACAAATTCTCAGAGCATCTCATTATCCCTCTATTTTACTTTGAAAAGGCCGACTTCCTGGTCTTGACCTTGATAGCCTCGGCGTGTGCTTTTACAAAGGAATTTGCAAGCATATCAAACAAGTCAATAGAATTAGGAGGTAGGTTATGATACCATATCATAGCTCTCTTTAACGGAGTTTCACTAAACTTTATCAGCAAGATAGACTCAATCTCATCATCCTCCAAGTCGTTCCCTTTGATGGCACACGTATAGGAGGTCACCTGCTCATTTGGGTCTGTCGTTCCGTTGTACTTAAGAATCTCGGGCATGCGGAACTTCTTAGGGATCGGCTTTGGAGCTGTACTCGGAGGAAAAGTTGCTGGAAAAAACTTATTGGAATCCACGCCTTTTAATATCGGCGGTGCTCCTGGGATTTGGTCGACCCTAGAATCGTAGGTTTCTACTTTTTTGTTATTGGCTTCGAGTTTTCTTCTCTCCTGATTCTACCCGTTTTGTCAGCTCCTTGAGCATCTTTATGATCTCGGGGTTGGTCTTTGAATCATTTTCACTCGGCCTCTCCGCGACCAGTTCATTTATGCGGGTGACTTATCGAGATGGCTCAAACTCAATTCTGCTCGGCGCGCGGCTTTGGTTATGTAACTAGGCTATCGCTGCATGTTGAGCCTATAACATTTCAAATATCACGCGTAAATTGATCTCGTCCCTTCCAATGTCTTGTGTATTTTGGGCTGTCTATCGGGCTACACCACATACGCTATTCTCGGGGTCAGTGGCCACATGAGAGTTAGCGTCAATTGGGTCTGCAACCGAAATTCTGATGGGGTTAACAGGCGGTACCTCGCCACCGGGTATTATATTGTTATTCTCGTCGTGATGACCGGACTCAGTGTCCACATTTGGAGGGGCTGACTGGGAGTTTGACATTTTTAGCTTTGGCGTGAAACTAGAGACACTTCAAAGAACAAGTGTAAAATAGGGCGTGTTATAGAAATTTGTATCAAATAGCCACTATTATCCTTATCCCACGGTGGGCGCCAAACTATTTAACGTCAAAATCAGATAATAATTGAATTTATAAGTGATATTAAGGATACACGAATTTATTTGATACAAAGCAATAACTAAAGACAAATTGAATAAACAAAGATAAAGTAGATTCAAACCGCACGAGGAACATAGTTCAAGCCCTAGTGAAATATCTACCCTCTATCCAAACTCGTTATAGTCAGCACTGATGAACAATAGTAAGAGAATTAGTAATAGAGAAAATAATACCGATTCCGAACCGTGACCCCTGAATTCTTGAGGTCGGGTGCCATGCCCACGAATTCCGATTTGATGAGGTTGACCCCTCGACTTTGGTCTCCCGTCATCATATCTCGAGCTGGGCTTATTTTTTTGGAGACGGGGATGTAACATGAGCCCGATTTTATCCGTATACATAATACTCTTTCGGTATTTTACAATGTCTTATTTTTCGCTTTTCAGAAACGTTTTTTCTCATCAAACTATATGTATATATGTCTATTATTCATGAATTGATAAAGCAAACCAATCACGAGTTTTATGTACAAGCCATGTAAGAAACTGTTTATCCCAAAGATCTCATATACTGAAATGTTAAAAAAATTAACTAGAAGGTGACTACACATACATAGTAATTCCTTCTAATGAAACAAAAATGATATATCAAAGTTGTTCCTCAGATGACCAATATATTGACTTAAGTTTTCCCCTCGTACAATCATTATAATTTCCTTCTCCTATAATATGATATGATATGAATATTTTTTCCGACCTTTACGATTATCAATTGGCAATGCCTCGTTGTAACCGCCATAGCTTCAGCAATAATTTGCATCCTAACCGACAGGATTGGAGAACCAAAGACATGAAACGCCGTACCATTAGCATCAATTGCTACCACATCAATACTTGTCTTTCTTATCTCCCCTCGGCAGTGTGCTGAAAATAATAAAATTTCATTTTGGCAGCCATGCTCATCACAAATATTTCATTTTCAGGAATAATAAGGCAATCATACTCATGATAATCGAATAATACTTTTGACACAATAGTAGAAGCATCCGGCATTTCGTTAATAAAGGACCAACTATTTCTTGCTTTCAAATAAACCCCATTAGCTGCACAAACAAGTTCAAAAAGGTTCATTAGCAAATGGACACGTCATAATAAACTCCCTAATCCTATCTTGCAGGTCATTAATGCACGAGGTGAAGGGCCACCTACTTCGGCATAATTTCAAGCAACGGAACGCAATTGCTGATGTGCTAGCAAAGGATGCAAAAAACCGGGGGTAAAATCAATACCTACAAGAAGAAATTAAATTCTTGGTACTCCGCCTCCTTTTGTGGAAGAATTACTGATCAAAGATAAGAGCGGAGAAAGTAACTCATCAAAAGTTTTATCTACAAGTATTTGTATTATGCTAAGATCTATGGGCAACCAAAACATTGCTACTGATAATGTACTTTTGAATGAAGGGTCTACGTACCCAAAACCACTACCCTAATATCACCTCAGATGATCCTATCCTATTGTAATATGCTAAACTTGGCTTTTAGTATTCAATATATAAATCCTATTAATGCAAAAAAAAAAAAAAAAAAAAAAAAAA
>ML370375.1:12228-73215 GCA_005239525.1 Nicotiana knightiana
TATATATTTTGTATATATGTATTCATTTCTGTATATTATGTACAAATTAATATATAAATTTTATTCACTTTTGTAGCTACGGATATAAATAGTTTCGGTTGCCGGCTAAAAGTGATCTTTGCTCAATTATTAATTTGATGTATATTAGGCCATAACATATGTGTTTAACCAAAATTAGATTTTTCGGTCAAAGCCAATATCTAGAAGAAATCTGGTTACTGATAACCAAGATTTACTTTACTTTCCCAATAATCTTGGAAGAATGGATCGAGGAATGAAAATGGTTGACAAAGGAAAATAAGAAATAAACTGATAATTACTCCCCAAAATTAAGGCTTAAAGCTTAGAGAATAAAACAAAGAATAATAGTGTCGATTTCAATAATAATCGTCATTTGCCCCTACAAAAATGAGATTTCTGTCCTTATATAGGAGCATACAATTATAATGGTTTCCATTCTTAATTTGGGCTCATTAATGATATTAATTGTATTGATTGCCCGTTACCATATGTAAGCGTAACTGATACATTTATGACTAAAGATTCATTATAACTGTACTGATTCTCCTTCCTTATTTACTTTTGGTTCGTGTACCTTCCCTTCTTTGCATCCTTTATGCATTTCGTTTATGTTTCTTCTTTAACAGTTGTCAGGTCCGGTTATTTTCCCTACATAACCCCATGGGTGTTTCTCCTGTGTCTTTCCTGCATTCTTAACTCATCTAATTGAGAATGCGACTTGTCGTTACATTGATGCTCCATGTGTCATTCTCCGTCAGCTTGCTGACAGTCCATGTGTCATTTCTTTTTTAACCAATACAGATAGTCCTCCCACTATATTAATATTCTCATCTGAATATGGCAGGAATTCTTTGCTGTCATTTCTCGAGTATCATCATGTCTCCTTCAGAATCGATATGACGTACGTCACATTCATTTAATGCCCATGCCATGTGGTTTCTAATGATTGGATCTGCAGTTTCTCAGCGCTTTGTAGGGTTTTTTCTGCGGCTGCATTAGTCACAAAGTGACGGTTCTATTATGACGCTTCATAATGACCAATTTCTAACCATGGTTGTATCTTCTTATAAATACATCATTCTTTTTTAATCTTGAAGCCTTCTTCATTTAGTATCCATTACCTTCATCCTTCTTCGTATCTCTGTACCCATTTTTCTGTATTTCCTTTGTTAAACATGTCTTCGTCAACACCAGACCCTCGCAAAGTTGTGATCGTTGACGAACTGGCTCCTTTCACTGCCCCTACTAGAAGTAGGAGAGGTGGTAGACTTCATAGCCTTGGTTCATTGTCTAATCGTGGTTCCTCTTCTCAAAGTAGTTCTGCCAGGCCATCTTTTTCTAGACCTAGGGCTCCTCTAACCCCTGGATATTCTTCCATAGAAATAGGGACCTGAATGAACCTGTGCGTGAACCCACAGCCACATAGATTTTTTCTCAAGAGTTTTCTTTTGTAACAGACCGTGAGACCATTAGAAATCAAGTCTCTTTTATAGCTTCCCTTAACCTTGCTGAACTTTACCCAAGTTTGATCACTGCCGGTCCTCTTTCCTTAGTTCGACGAGAATGTCATTGGAAATCAGATTTCCCAGTTTCAATCTCTGGTGCCAACCAAAGAATCACTTCTTACTATGCCGATTTTTCTTTTGTTTATACCTACCCCTTTACCTTAGGTTTTAAGCCTCCCATTGATCCAGTGATTACAGAGTTTTGTCGCTACTTTAATGTGTGCCTTGGCCAGATTGGCCCTATCGTATGGAGGGATGTTGCATGCCTTCGTTATTTGTCGGATTTGGTTTCCACCCCTTTTACCTTTCGACACTTATTTCATCTTTATTCCCCCAAGTTGTTCAGTGAAGGAGCTTTTTCCCTCGTGGCTAGAAGTAAAAGAGTATTAGTTAGCCCCGAGGATGACCGAGACCATGGCTGGTATGTCTGCTTTGTTGCTACCTCCACTAGTGGGTTAGTGGGTGAAGAAAACATGCCTTTTCCAGAAAAAGTGGAACTTTGCACGTAAGTTTTCTTCTTTTTCTTTTTATATGTTTTGAATTTCTTCATGTAATCACATACCCATTTTTCAACAACTATCGAAGTCTTAGATGATATTCACGACTTCCATGCTTGGGTAGAAAAGATGTTGACTGATTCTCCTATGGAATAAAGATCTTGGAAGTTTCTTTCTCAAAAATTCGGTTGGAAAGTGAAAACACACGGTACTTTTTCCCTTTATAATTCTTCTTCTTCTTTTACTTGTTCATATGAAAAAAGTTTCATCCTCCTTTTTTTATTAGGGTTTGCTATTTGTGGCACTAGTCTCGTGTCTGTTCCATCAACCAGGCTTTCTGTGGGTCTCACCCAGGAACGGATTTTGAGTGCCTCTTCCTCCAAGAGAAAAACTGATGAAGCTCGTGGATCTGATGATGAAGAGGAGGTAGAAGAAGGTTCTTTGGTGAGAAAACCGCGCGTTAGGAGACACATGGTTTCTGATGATGAAAATGATTCTTCTCATGACCTTCCACCGAGTTCGATTCCTATCAGACTCATATATGAGCCAGAAAATTCTCCTTTAGTGATTTCTGATAAAGACGCTGCTAATCCTCCATCCAGCCCTATTGACAAGTTTCTCGCCCAAGGCTTTGAGGGTGAAGAAGATTTTGGGCCTATTTTCGAAGAATTACCTCTCTCTTCCCTTCCAATTCCATCTACCATTAACCCCTCTATGTCTTTACCTGATGTTACTCCAGTTGTCGCTCCTGTTGTTGCTTCTCATGTAGAAGCTGAGCCTTCTAGTAGCATAAGTGAGTTGAAATTTTTTGTAATTGAGATCCCTGAGGGTGGGAACTTATTGAGGAAATCTGGTCAAGCAGATATGTGGTTGAAGCCATTGCAAGGCCTCGTGGAGAAGAAGAAATTAGAAAGCCATAGTTCACAGATTTTAATGAATAACATTGTTCATTCTTCTTTGAAGGTATATGTTTAATTACATTTCCTTCCTTCTTTTAAATTCATAACTCTTCCTACCGTATTTTTTTCGTAGATTAATTTGATTGGCACATAGCTTATGAAAAGAGTTTCCCAGACTGATCAACAAATTTGTGTACCGAGGATGACAACTAGAAAGAACAATTCGAAGGTCTTCAATTAGAAAAGAAAGTTCTTACAGAAGAGAAGAGCGCTTCGGAGAAACAAATGAGAATGGTTTCTGCTGAGTTAGCGGTTGAAAAATCTTCTTCCAGTCTAGTTGGGAAGCATAAGGATAGACTGTAATCCTTTTTCGCTGAACAACTCTCCAACGATACTGAAGATATAAGGGTTTTGAAAGAACTCCTTAATCAAAAAGTGGTTTACGTGGGTGAATTGGTTCAGACACTTACCCAAGCTCAGGAAGATCTCCATACCTCAACAGAAAAAAATCAGTTCTTGGAAAGTTTTCTTGCCCTTTGAAGACAGCCTATGAAGCCTCGAAAGCAGAAAAGGAAGAGTTGAGAGCTGAGATTGATCAGTGGGAGAAGGATTTCAAGGCCCTCGAGGATAATTCATCGCTGGATGTTAGCTGGGCTTTTCTGAGCACTCGCCTCGAGACTTTAATTGAAGCCAACCAGGAAGGTTTTGACCTTAATGCTGAGATTGCTAGGGCTAAAGAAGCAATTGACAAAACTCAACAACGTCAACACTTTTCCACACCTGAAGACGAAGGTTCTAAAGGTGATGGAGATGGACTTGTTCCTGGCGGAGCTGATGTTCAAGCCACTTCTCCCCAAGTTTATCCTTCTTCACCTATTGATAATGCTCCTTAGTTTTTCTTCTTCTCCCTACTCTTTTATTGGCTTTTATTTGAACCCCCTTATGTTGTTTTTCCCTTAGTTTAACATTTTTTTTGGAAAGCTTGTTTTGGTTGCCCTTGTCATTTTGGGGTTTGATGACAAGTTATCAACTTTATTCTTTAAAGTCAATATATATGAATTCTTCGGTTGCTTTTGTCGCATATTATGCTCTTTGACCTTTTAATATTTGAGTTTTTCTTGCATTTAAAAATGCCTTAATAGTCCTTGACTTCGATAAACACAGATTTTTATAGTGGGACCTTTTATGTTAACGACAATGATGACGTCTTATCTTCATATTGGTGCAAATATATGAAACATGAAGTAGACATGAAAAGAGAAATAATTTGAGGAAGTTTTATGTTTTGAACTTTCAAATAAATTTCGTACATCATTTTCATAATTGTTCATACATCACTTTCATAACTATTTTCATTGTAGCAGATTTTTTAAATACAAACCCGGGTTTATATCCTGCGACTAAATTTCTGGCCTCAACCTAAACCTCGTGGAAATATGGAATATCTTGCATCCTTTTCGCGAGTTCGAACTTCAAGGTTTCTTCAAGGTTTTTGATTCAGGCTTGAACTATGCTTTTTTGGTTATTTGCTTCCTTCTATATGCATATTCCCCCGCCGTTGGAGCTTTGAAGTATGAAATCTCGAACACTGGATCACTCATTTCTTTTGGTCCATTCCCAGAAAAGGAAAACACGAACGGACTCGGAGATAATTATTAAGATGATAACTTCATAAACCGTTCTCCATCAGAAAAGTTGCAACCTAGACCGGGAATAACTCAGTATTCTGCGTGTCTTTCGGGTCTAATGTCATCATTTGGTACGGGCCATCTTTTTGCCTATCATCTAAAATGGTTAGTAAAATTCAAAAGAACAAAATAAAATTGAACTTGCGTGATACCTGACCGTGGGTACTTTCCTCATCTAGAAGTAATACTTCTTCAAATGAACTGCATTCCAGTTCGATCGTAGCATCTTGCCCTCTATGGTTTCCAACTCGTATGCCCCGTTTCCAACGATGCCTTGAACTCTATATGGGCCTTCCCAATTTGAGCTCAAATTTCTTGCATTGACCGCTTTTGTTGACCAGAACACCTTTTTGAGAAAGAAGTCCCCAATCTTGAAGTATATCAAATTAGCCTTCATGTTGTCATATCATTCAATCATCTATTTTTGAGCTGCCATTCGAATTAGTGTTGCTTCTCTTCTTTCTTCTAATAACTCTAGATTTATTCGCATCTTCTCCTTATTTGCTTCCACAGTAGCATGTGTGTATCTCGTACATGGTTCACCTATCTCTACCGAAATCAAAGCTTCTGCACCATATATAAATGAAAATGGAGTCTCACCCGCACTTGTTTTTGCTATCGTTTGATAAGGTGATAACACCCCTGATAATAATTCTGGCCATTTGTCTTTTTATTTTTCTAATCTTTTCTTCAAGTTATTGATAATAACTTTATTTGTCGATTCAGCTTGTCCGTTGGTCGAAGGGTGGTAAGGTGAGGATGTAATCTGTTTAATCTGCCAACTTTGAAAGAATTCTGTGACTTTCATGCCTACGAACTGTAGGCCATTGTCACATATGATTTCCTCTGGAACCCCAAATCTACCTATAATGTTTTTCCAAATAAAATCCCTGACTTCTTCTCGCACCAGTTTGAAAGCAACTGTTTTAACCCATTTCAGAAAATAATATGTCAAAACTAACATAAATCATATATTTACTTTAGCTTGAGGCAATGACCCTACAATGTCTATGCTCCATTTCATGAAGGGTTGTGGTAAAATAAATGAATGCAACAGTTCTGCCAGGTAGTGCATGTTATTGGCATATCGTTGACATTTATCGCACCTGGCTACAAAGTTTTCTGCTTTTTCTTCCATTTTTGGCCAATAATATCCTGCCCTTATTAATGTCTTTATCAATGATCTTCCCCCAGCGTGATTGCCACAATGCCCCACATGTACTTCTGTCATCACATACTCTGTTTGTGACGGACCGAGACACCATGCCAAAGGTTCGCCAAACATCTTTTCATATAAATTTCCACGAATTAAGCAATACCAAGCGGCTTTTTGTCTAAGCAATTGTGACTTCTTCTTGTCCTCTGGAAAGATACCATACTGCAAAAAGTTCACAAATTTGTTTCACTAATCCCAAGTTAGATTACTAAATTTACCTCACTCTTGTCTTGGTCGAGTGTCGAATGAAAAAAATATATCACGATAGCATTTTCTGCATTTGTTACATCCGCAATAAACGCGAGATTTGCCAACACATCTGCTTCTGCATTCTCTTCCCTGGGTATCTGCACAGCCTTCCATGTCTGAAATTGTCTAAGAAATTATCGTACCTTTTCTAGCTATTGCTGCATTCGCGTTTCTCTTACCACGTAAGTACCCTGCATCTGGTTAACCACTAACTGCGAGTCACTTTTGATCACAACTTGTTCAATACCAAGTTCTCGTTCCAATTCCAAGCTTGCAATCACAACTTCATACTTTGTCTCATTGTTAGTGATTGGACAACATTTTATTGCTTGTCTTATTACTTCACCCGAAGGTGGAGTAAGAACAATTCCTAAACCTGCTCCTTTAACATTTGAATAACCATCGGTAAATAGGGTCCAAGTCCCCGAATTAGCTCCAATAAACACATGTAGTTCCTTTTCTACTTCAGGAACTAATTCGTGCTAAAACCTGCTTCAAAATCTGCTAAAACCTGTGATTTTATTGCAGTTCTAAGATGATATATGATATCATACTCACTGAGTTATATTGCCCATTTAGCTAATCTACCTGATAATTCTTGTTTATGCAACATGTTCCTTAGGGGGGAAGCAGTTATAATGGAAATAGGATGACATTGAAAATAAGGTCTTAACTTCCTAGATGCCATAATTAATGCTAAAGCAAGCTTTTCCAAGTGAGAATATCGTGTCTCAACATCTAGTAAAGATTTAATAACATAATAAATTGGGGATTGTTTACCTTTATCTTCTCGTACCAACACTGCACTTACCGCTACTTCTGATATAGCAAGGTAAATGATCAACCTTTCACCGTCTTTTGGTTTGGCTAGCAACGACGGATTTGATCGATACGACTTTAGATCCTTGAGAGCTTGTTGGCACTCATCATCCTATTCAAACTGATTCTGCTTTTTCAATACTGAAAACAATTTAAAACTTTTTTCTGATGACATTGATATAAACCTCCCCAGGGCTGCTATCCTGCCTGTTAATCTATGCACTTCTTCTTGCTCGTAAGTATATCTGGTATTTTCTCAACAACTTTGATCTGCAAAGGATTCACTTCAATACCCCTTTTAGAAACAAGAACACCTAAAAACTTACCTGAAGCCACGCTAAAAGCACATTTTTCGGATTTAGCTTCATATTATACTTGCGGAGAATCTCAAAAGTGTCTGACAAGTGTTGAAAATGATATCCTACATGTGTTGACTTGACTAACATATCCTCTATGTAGACTTCCATAGGTTTTCCCAAATGTTCATGAAACATCATAGTCACCAATCTTTGATACGTGGCTCTAGCATTTTTCAAGCCAAATGGCATGATTTTATAACATTAAGTCCCCCTGTCTGTGATAAACGAATTTTTTTCCTCATCTAGAGGGTTCATTTTTTATTTGGTTATATCCTGAATACGCATATAAAAAACTCAAAAGTTCATGTCCTCCGGTAGAATCAATTAATTGATCTATATGGGGTAAAGAAAATGAATCTTTAGGACAAGCCTTATTTAAATCAGTATAATCTACACAAACTCACCATTTTCCATTCTTTTTGGGAACTACCATGGTATTAGCTAACCAGTCAAGGTACTTTACCTCTCGTATTGACCCAATTTTTAAAAGCTTTTGTACCTCATCATGGACCACTTGATATTTGAAGGATCCTTGATTCCTCTTCTTCTGCTTGATATATGGGTATAATAGATCCTCATTTAGCTTGTGGGTCATCACCTCCGATAGTATAACTATCATATTTGAGTGTGACCAAGCAAAGAAATTCGCGTTAGCTCGTAAAAATTCAATTAACTTACTTTTCATTTATGGTCTTTAATTTGCTCCGATGTAAACTTTTCTGTCTAGCCAGTGTACAAATAGCATTACAGCTTCGAGCTCTTCAGCAGTTGTCTTAATATTTTTATTTTCTTCTGGCTCTTGAATAATATCGGGTCTCGAATCAACATCAGTCTGTCCTGGTGTGTCTTCAGTTGAGTTCTTTGTAGCAACGTCCTCAACCGAATTCCATAGTTGTAATTCCGTGTCTGCATCATTGACTAGTGTACTTGCAATCACCACTGAGTTGATACTTCTTGAAGCTTGCTAATCTCCACGGATTTGACGAATTCCCCGTTGTGAAGGAAATTTGATAACTTGATGTAATGTGTATGGGACAACGTCCATATCGTGAATACACGGTCTTCCCAGAATTATATTGTAGGCCATTCCCTCGTCTAGCACCTGAAACATTGTATCCTTAACAACTCCTTCTGCAAATATGGTGAATACTACTTTCCCTTTTGTGATAACGCTTGAATTATCAAACCCGAACAAGGACATCACTTCGGTATCACCTTATTGTTAGCTTGCATTTCATTCACCACCCTCAGCAAAATGATGTTCACTGAGCTACCTGGATCAATCAAAACTCGTTTTACGTTAGTGTCATGTACAAGTAAAGATATTACCAATGCATCATTATGGGGAATTATCAAGCCGTCTGTATCCTCATCATCTAACTGTCCAGTGGATCTCCCGGGATACCGTCCTGTAGTTCATCATATGTATATCCGAAGGATCTCCCGGGATACCGTCCCATAGTCCATCGTATGTATATCCGAAGGATCTCCCAGGATACCGTCCCGTAGTCCTTTTATCAATGTGCAGGGGGATCTCCCGGGATACCGTCCCGTAGTCCCAAAATAAATATGCAGGGGGATCTTCGGGATACCGTCCCGTAGTCCCAAAGTAAATATGTAGGGGGATCTCCCGGGATACCGTCCCGTAGTCCCAAAGTAAATATGCAGGGGGATCTCCCGGGATACCGTCCCGTAGTCCTAAAGTAAATACGCAGCCACAACAAGAAGATATTCAGAAATAGAGTGCAAAAATACCAGGAAACAAGTGGTTCTAACCTAACATGCTTCACGTAGTACAATTAAAGCAACTTAAGCAAATAGGCAATTCAAGTCGACTAGGCATGCTTTTCTAAACTAACATAGGCTATAATTGCAAGTAGAATAAAGCAGGTAAGAAAGAAAATCAGTCTAAATATTTAAAGTAAAATAGGATTTTCAACAATTAGCACACATACGCACTCGTCACCTCACGTACAAGGAATTCAATTACCAAATATTACATCCTAAGGGGAAAGGTCCCCCACACAAGGTTAGACAAGCCACTTACCTCGAACCCGCTCAAAATCAACTTGAAACCAGACTTTTTCCATGAGTATCCGACTCCGAATGGCTCAAATCTATTTAAATTAATAACATATCGTGAATAACATCTCAAGCAACTGATTCTACTATTTAATTCAAAGCTAAGGCGCGAAATTTGGTAAAACGACCGAAATGCCCCTCGGGCCCACGTGCCTGGAAATCTGAAACTCTCGAAGATATATTCTACCCATAGCCTTACTAACTCAATTATATAATTTACTCTAATGTTCATGCCCAATTCGTGGCTAGAAATCCAATTTTACCAAATTCATTCTACCCATAGCCTCACTAACTCAATTATATAATTTACTCTAATGTTCATGCCCAATTCGTGGCTAGAAATCCAATTTTACCAAATTCTAGTTTCTTCAAAGTTTCACAATTTTCCTACCAATTTCATGCTAAAAAACCCATGCAATATCTTGTATTTGACCTTAGAACCAAGTAGAAGAACTTAGTTCTTGAAGCTGGGTGAAATCCCCCTTAAAAGCTCTTCAAAAATCGCCTAACCATGAAGAAATGAAGAAAAATAAGCGAAAACCCGCTAAAATATTATTCTGCCCAGGTATTTACTCATCGCGATCGCGAAAAATGCTTTGCGATCACGGAGAACAATTTTCCAGCCCAAAATTTTCACTTCGCGATCGCGGAGAACAATTGCCTAGCCTGCCCGGACAGCCTCCAGTAGAATAGCCATAACGTTTTGCAAACAAATAAAAATGACAAATGGTTAAATGTTCTGAAAACTAGACTCAAAGATATACAACTTTCATTTGTTATTCATCTCCCAATTTCTCATATATTACTAGATATAATCTGGTAAATTCAGCCCATGTGCAACACAACTTTCTTCTTCATCTTCCTGGACACCTTGTAGTATAACAGCCATATCTCTTTGCATACAAATCCAAATAATGAATGGCTTACTGTTCTAGAAACTAAACAAAAAGTGCTAAAACTTTTATTTTTATATCATCTCTAAATTCCTTATAGATTGTGATATATAAGCCTTCGAAGTCGAGCCAGTGCAGCAGAACATTTACTCTACGCAATCGCGAAAGGCTTTCCCCGGTCGCGATTCACTATCCCGTTTCTCACATTTTACTCACCGCGATCGCAACCAATTCCCCGCGATCTCATAGAACACTGCTGTAGCCAAAAACCAGCAGTTATAAATTGTCTAGAAATGGTCCGAAATCACCCCGAAACTTACCCGAGCCCTTCGGGACCCCGCCCGAACGTACCAATAAGTCTAGAAACATAACACGGACTTAATCGGGGCCTCAAATCACTTCAATAACGCCGAAAAAACGAATCACGCAAGAATTCAACTTTATGAACTTTGAAACTTCTAACTTTCACATCCGATGCCGAAACCTATCAACTCACGTCCGATTGACCCCAAATTTTACACACAAGTCACATTCGACATTACAGACCTGCTCCAACTTTCGGAATCGCATTCCGTCCCCGATATCAAAATTTCCACTTCCGATCGGATTTTCTCAAAAACTTTCAAATTTCTATCTTTAGCCAAATGACTCCAAAATGACCTACGGGCATCCAAATTCACTTCCGATCGCGCTCCCAATTCCGAATCACCATACAGAGCCATTTCCATACTTGGAATCCCAAACAGACACCAACCTCACTGATATGCAATTCAAGTCCAAATTCATGAAATCCTTCTAAAAATGCTAACTTCCATAATATACGCTAAAACGCTCCCGGGTTATCCAAAACCTGATCCGGACATACACCCAAGTCCGAAATCTTCACACGAACCTGCTGGAACCTTCGAATCCTGATTCGGAGATCGTTTACTCAAAATTCCAATCTTGGTTGGTTTCTCCAACTTAAGGCTTCTGAAATGATTGTTTTCTTTCCAAACCAACTCTAAACTTCCTGGAATTCAATTCCGACCACGCCCACGGGTCATAATACGTGAAATGACTGCTCATGGCCTCAAACCTCTGAACGACGCGCTAGAGCTCAAAATGACCGGTCGAGTCGTTACATTCTCCCCCACTTAAACAGCCGTTCGTCCTCGAACGTGCTAAGAACTGCTCTAGAGTTTACCTGAAATCGTTGTTTAACATCTCGAGCACCTGCCCATGCTACCACAACCCAGTCGAGCACAATAACTTGATCAAATCTGGAGATTTCTTCTTTATTCATATAATAAGCTCAGAATTCATTCAAACACCTGAAATTTTTCTAGCCAGGCCTAGTTTCAATATATATAAGCAATGTATCAACTAGCACACGATATACCCGATCATAACTGCATACCCTTGCCGAATCGGCACCATGCACCGCAAAACTCATCATCTGACCACAATGACGCTCCCTGAACCTTAATAGCCAAAATTCCACAAATCTGATGCTCCCAATGCACCTCATAACAACTATACATACATCCTACTATAATGCTGACGATACCACCACAACGGAGGAAATGTGCAGAAATTCATACTCAACCGCAGAGTTAACAAATCTTTGAATACCTCATCTTAACTAGAATCGTCACTTTCCTTATGAACCTGGATGATGGTATTTGTTCTTTAATATACACTCCACATAAACTTATCGTACTAATCCCTGATCCGATAATCTCGTCTCACCCAGTATGAACTGCTCAGACAGTAAATCACCCCAAACATGGCTAACAGCCTCACATGATACCATATCGCGCCAATAGGCCATAACTCGAACATGATATATAGAAACGACTCAGAACGGAACTATTTAGCTCACTCAACTAATATGAATTCTTACCAAAAATAGTAAATAAAACACAAGAAAATAAATACATATTAACCCTTCTTATCATCACACTATTGCGGCGTGCAACCCGATAACATACCCGTGGCGGCGTGCCACCGGATCCCAAATAACATCACCGTGGCGGCGTGCCACCTGATCCAAATAACATACCCGTGGCGGCGTGCCACCCGATACCAAATAACATCACCGTGGCGGCGTGCCACCCGATCCAAATAACATAAAACTCACGTAAGGAAATATATTACAGAGCTGATTGCTCACTATTACATATTACCGAATATCGATCACAAGCACGTTGAATGCATAATACCATCCTGGGGAGACTGATAAAGCCATAGGCTATAAAACTCAAGCACATCTGAGGTCCGATATATATATATATATATATACACACACACACACACACACACTCTGGATCTCAAGAGCTATCCTGCTCACATAACATCCCCACTACGCGGGACCTCAACACATAAGGAATCCTCAAGCCGTTTTCACAACTCGCACGGCACAATCACCATAACGCATAAATTTGACGAAGACAGAACAACACCCGCTGTTCTAATATCTTTCCATGAAAAGAGCTCCACTGAAAGGAACATTTCTGGCTCGCACGGAGCCCATAATCATAAACAAATCCATCCACAAGCATCGAGCCACCTTGCTCGCACCAAACTTAGCTATTTAGATTTTACCTGGGTCCACGTTAACCCTACCTTTTCTCATAATACACAAGAACAATCATCATCACCGGGACTAACACCCCAAAATCCATAATCAACTGAACCGAACGCCCTCCAGGCATAAATTCTCAATTAGGCAATATTGCACTTCTTCATACTCAGTCCAAATCTGAATTCCATCAAGTGACTACATGTCACACTTTATACAATCTTTTTGTGGTCATGCTTCCACGACCTCCCACACAAGGAAACCAGTATGCACATCCATGACACCGACCATGCTAAGGCCAAAGCACATCAATAACCCATGACCAGGGTATAAAGCCTCTTCCGCCGAATATCGATCTCAGGCGACACTGAAGATAATACCAACTTATACTGAAATTTCGAATCACTCTGTCTTGCTCTTCCGAGCTCATGACATCCTTATAAACATCGAACCTGAATCTCGATTCTTACTCCCAGTTACATACTGCTTCCGGCACTTAACATACCAACATGAGGTAGCGCAAGAATCCCATCATAGCTTTCGAACCACCAATAGGGTGAACACTTCATCGTATAGACACTTTTACTTGACTCTATTCAAGAGTACCATCTCGACACACAAGTGAATTCCCACATAAAACCCATTACGACGGCCGACAAGCCCCGCACACACCGACATAGACCACATGCATAACTAAATCACATCAAAGGAACCAATCACAGCCGCAAAGGTGCCATTTCAACCATGGCTAAATAACCCATCCTCTTTTAATCACCATTAATTGCCTCAGGAACAATAACAACTTCCTTCAACCCATAGAAAACTCAACCCTCACTCATCCCGAGTGACCTTGATTCAAGAGACTACACTGCCCAAATCTCGCAACCCGTCTCATACCCTTCTGATACTTATTTTCTTCAATCCAAAGTATATTCCTCTCACTCTCCAATATTATCATGCCTGCTGAAACATATCATAGAACATTCCAACCATCCTCCCCTTTCTCAGAAATTATTCTGTAAAGCCTCGATTCTCGACTATATTGCTGCCTGAAATCTCTAATCGCCGCATTCTTTAACTTTTGAACTCATTGGGACCGCTATTGAGAGTCACCCACCCTGACTGGCCCCGAATACAAACTCCAAGGCCCTCCTGGCACAGGAACACCTTTTTCAATGAAACACGTGACTGAGTCACAATCCCTACAAATCGCCCATGCCTTAAGCAAAATTTGAATCTTCCAAAGCCTAACCCTGACCTGACAGGACCAACTTTTGCACAAATCCTACACACAATTACCATTTTACTCCTCCTTCCTTAGCTGAAATCACTTGCCTATACGCCGACAATTCGCAACCCTATGAGAAGACAACCTTACAGCCCTACTGCAGATGGTGGGACTCCCCCACTTAGCCCGAAGCCACTCCTAACACCACCCTAGACCCTACTGAGATCCGTCTTCCTTTGATAACATGATCTTGCTTAGCCAAACTATCCCAATCTTCCAAATTCCCTTGCTAGCACTCCCTAAATACCCGAATTCCCTAGCATTATTTACACATTCTATCTCCTACCAACTAGCCACTAGGACCCCTCACAGAACCTGCCAACCCCGCCATTGCTAATCTATCCCTAGAAAACTACCCACCTGAAGAAATCACCTGCTGACACCTCCCAGCGACGCTGAAATGCACGCACTTTGCGACCTCAATACCCCATCCTACCTGCTTCATTCCAGGATCATTCCTTGCAAACAACATTCCTCAATACTTCCTCTCAATGCTCTGACCCCACGCAACCGAAGAAACCATAGCACCGACAAACCTTACACATTCCATTCGATCAATGACAACGATTACACGTCACAAATGCATACCCCATCTCAATTGAAGACACCAAGTCTTACTACTTTATCAACTTCAACTAAACCATCCAGAATCCAAATGTTTTCCCTCTGCCGGAACAAAAGCACTGAAATCTTGAAATCATACTGTGAGAAGATCTCCCTTCAACCATTCATCTTCCCCAACACAGGGGCAAACATTTTATTACCATATCGACACCGCGCGACGATCAATTGCAACCATCATCACTACTTGAGCACAGCCTTAAGGCTTCCAGAAACATAGTTACTGAGCTGAAATGACATATTACCCTTTCACAGGGCCATAACAACAACCACGACCATCTACACATAGAAGCATCTCAAATTTCATTCGTAGCACCATTCCCATTCCTCAAATTCCTGATCCATAGCAAGTGCTTCGCGACGCGTAAGATTGAGTAGGAATGAACATAGGCATAAGCCTCAAAGGAATCAACTCGCACGATGAAGAATCAAGAAGGGAAATACTCCTAACAACCCTGTAGCCTCTCGAAGATAAGTACAGAAGTCTCCATACCGATCCGCAAGACTCTACTAGACTCGCTCATGACTCGTGAGACCTACGGGAACCTAGAGCTCTGATACCAACTACTCACGACCCCAGTTCGCCCTCCGTGAGCATGTCATGATGGCACCTAGTCCCTATAACTAGGTAAGCCTAATAATGCGGAAAAACAACATAACTTGTGGAATAATTAAGTAAAAACTGAACAAATCTAAAAGAAAGACTGTATATAAATGTCGCTCGACATATACAACTCAAAAATAATGCGGAAGTCTACAATATCACCCCAAAACCCAAAACTCACGGGAAACACACACTAACAGAGATGTAATACACGGCTCTAACTCCATCATGTCTAAGCAACTGTAAGCAAGGAAAAACATTCCACTAACGCTGGAATAAGATAGAGACTCCTGGTCTGCGGACGCGGCAGATGTACCTCGAAGTCTCTGCTAGGTCTCTCAACCTCGGGGATAGTGCGCCTGGGTGAAGGTACCTAGATCTGCACATGAAAAACATGCGCAGAAGGGGCATGAGTACACCACAGCGGTACTCAGTAAGTGCCAAGCCTAACCTTGGTCGGGTAGTGACGAGGAAGGTCAGGGCCCTACTGAGGTTAAACAATATAATAAAAATTTACAGTATGAAAACAAGCAGTAATAATGAGTACAACAGTGAATTAAGACCGGTCGAACCAGAAATAACAAAAACACAAGAACCGAGTAACCACGGAATATGTACAAATCAATAACAATGGTAACAATGAGGATCTCCCAGGATACCGTCCTGTAGTCCTTTTCTCAACTGTCCAGTGGATCTCCCGGGATACCGTCCTGTAGTCCATCATATGTATATCCGAAGGATCTCCCGGGATACCGTCCCGTAGTCCATCGTATGTATATCCGAAGGATCTCCTGGGATACTGTCCCGTAGTCCCAAAGTAAATATGCAGGGGGATCCCGGGATACCGTCCTGTAGTCCCAAATTAAATATGCATGGGGATCTCCCGGGATACCGTCCCGTAGTCCCAAAGTAAATATGCAAGGGGATCTCCCGGGATACCGTCCTGTAGTCCCAAATTAAATATGCATGGGGATCTCCCGGGATACCGTCCCGTAGTCCCAAAGTAAATATGCAAGGGGATCTCCCGGGATACCGTCCTGTAGTCCCAAAGTAAATATGCAGGGGGATCTCTCGGGATATCGTCCCGTAGTCCCAAAGTAAATATACAGGGGGATCTCCTGGGATACCGTCCCGTAGTCCAAAAGTAAATATGCAGGGGGATCTCCCAGGATACCGTCCCAAAGTAAATATGCAGGGGGATATCCCAGGATACCGTCCCAAAGTAAATATGCAGGGGGATCTCCCGGGATACTGTCCCGTAGACCCAAAGTAAATATGCAGGAGGATCTCCCGAGATACCGTCCCGTAGTCCCAAAGTAAATACGCAACCACAACAAGAAGATATTCAGAAATAGAGTGCAAAAATACCAGGCAACAAGTAGTTCTAGCCTAACATGCTTCACGTAGTACAATTAAAGCAACTTAAGCAAATAGGCAATTCAAGTCAACTAGGAATGCTTTTCTAAACTAACATAGGCTATAATTGCAAGTAAAATAAAGCAGGTAAGAAAGAAACTCGGTCTAAATATTTAAAGTAAAACCAAATTTTCAACAATTAGCGCAAGTGCGCGCTCGTCACCTCACGTACAAGGCATTCAATTACCAAATATCACATCCTAAGGGGAAAGGTCCCCCACACAAGGTTAGACAAGCCACTTACCTCGAACCGGCTCAAAATCAACTCGAAACCACANAATTTGGTAAAATGACCGAAATACCCCTTGGGCCCACGTGCCCGGAAATCTGAAACTATCAAAGATACATTCTACCCATAGCCTTACTAACTCAATTATATAATTTACTCTAATGTTCATGCCCAATTTGTGACTAGAAATCCAATTTTACCAAATTCTAGTTTCTTCAAAGTTTCACAATTTTCCTACCAATTTCATGCTAAAAAATCCATGCAATATCTTGTATTTGACCTTAGAACCAAGTAGAAGAACTTACCTCTTGAAGCTGGGTGAAATCCCCCTTAAAAGCTCTTCAAAAATCGCCTAACCCACAAAGAAATGAAGAAAAATGAGCTAAATCCCGCTAAAATATTATTCTGCCCAGGTATTTACTCATCGCGATCACGAAAAATGCTTTGCGATCACGGAGAAAAATTTTCCAGCCCAAAATTTTTACTTCGCGATCGCGGAGAACAATTGCCGAGTCTGACCGGATAGCCTCTAGTAGAATAGCCATAACTTTTTGAAAACAACTCCAAATGACAAATGGTTAAATGTTCTGAAAACTAGACTCAAAGATATATAACTTTCATGTGTTATTAATCTCCCAATTCCTTATATATTTCTAGATATAATCTGGTAAAGTCAGCCCATGTGCAACACAACTTTCTTCTTCATATTCCCGGACACCCTGTAGTATAACAGCCATATATCTCTGCATACAAATCCAAATAATGAATGGCTTACTCTTACAGAAACTAAACACAATGGGATACAACTTTCATTTTTATATCATCTCCAACTTCCTTATATATTGTGATATATAAGCCTTCGAAGTTGAGCCAGTGCAGCAGAACATTTACTCTACGCGATCGCGAAAGGCTTTCCCCGGTCGCGATTCACTATCCCGTTTCTCACGTTTCACTCACCGCGATCGCAACCAATTCCCCGCGATCGCATACAACACTGCTGTAGCCAAAAACCAGCAGTTATAAATGGCCTAGAAATGGTCCGAAACCACCCCGAAACTCACCCGAGCCTCTCGGGACCCCGCCCGAACGTACCAACAAGTCTGGAAACATAACACGGACTTAGTCGGGGCATCAAATCACATCAACAACGACGAAAAAACGAATCACGCAAGAATTCAACTTTATGAACTTTGAAACTTCTAACTTTCACATCCGATGCCGAAACCTATCAACTCACGTCCGATTGACCCCAAATTTTGCACACAAGTCACATTCAACATTACAGACCTGCTCCAACTTTCGGAATCGTATTCCGACCCCGATATCAAAATTTTCACTTCCGGTCGGATTTTCTAAAAAATCTTCAAATTTCTATCTTTAGCCAAATGACTCCAAAATGACCTACGAGCATCCAAATTCACTTCCGATCGCGCTCCCAATTCCAGAATCACCATACGAAGCCATTCCCATACTCGGAATCCCAAACAGACACCAACCTCACTGATCTGCACTTCAAGCCCAAATTCATGAAATCCTTCTAAAAATGCTAACTTCCATAATATACGCTGAAACGCTCCCGGGTTATCCAAAACCTGATCCGGACATACACCCAAGTCCGAAATCTTCACACGAACCTGCTGGAACCTTCGAATCCTGATTCAGAGATTGTTTACTCAAAATTCCAATCTTGGTTGGTTTCTCCAACTTAAGGCTTCTGAAATGATTGTTTTCTTTCCAAACCAACTCTAAACTTCCTGGAATTCAATTCCGACCATGCCCACGGGTCATAATACCTGAAACAAAGATGCTCATGTCCTCAAACCACTGAACGACGCGCTAGATCTCAAAATGACTAGTCGGGTTGTTACACCCTAGCACATACGATGAACCTCTACTCCCCCCAAAATCTTCAATCGGGGAGTAATAAACTTCAACAAGAATAGCCACCATGCTTTCTTACCAGCATGGATGATGGAAATGACCGAGGGTGGATGGAGTGGTTTGTCATCATTGCAACCAGGGATATCATCCCAGCCACAACTCCATTTTTTTCCGAATCATGGAGTCGTTTACGTAAGTTTGTAATCAATTTCTTTCTCCATAAAAAGGTTGTTCCCTGCTAACCCTTTTGTTTCCGTTATTTCAACTACTCATTAGACACCACCAAGGGTTGAAGGCATGGACCAATGGGTTTAGAATATTCTTGATATTACTATGCCGGAGACCCGTCGGTTGAAGGAGTTCGCCCCAAAATACGAGTGGATGGCCAAGAACCACGGTAAAATGATTCATCTACTTTTCGCCTCTGTATGTACATAAGAAAATTTGCTTACCATACCTTTTTGTTTGATTCAGGACTCCCGTAGGGTTCTGTTACCTGCTCTGAAGTTGAGGTTTTGGCCGATCCCGTGGAGGCTGCAAGGTTTTTGCATGAGACTCTCACTCGGAGTTGTGCCCTTGGATATGCCTTCGATACAGGTGCTTCTTCTCGGAGTCCCCATCTAGAAAACAAGTAACCGTAAAGGTGGCATTTTTCCTCGACTGGGGATAAAAATAAGAAAATAAAGAAGGCCATGCCTGAGCCGGCTGCAGCTACTGTGGTCATTGAAGATGTCGGGGAAGCTAGTGATAGAGAGGTTTCCCTTAAAAGGATACAACGATCTTCATCAGCTCAACATAATTATCAATATGGAGATCTTAGAATCCCATCCGAGGGCGAGGTCCGAGCGCTTTGGGGAGAAATAGAGTTAGTAGAGAAACTTGATTCTCGCTTTTCGGTCCTAGTTACCGCTTCTGGTCCTGTGAGGTCGGAAATCGGTCCTCTTCTACCTTTGGTCTATGAGAAACCAATAATCAGCACTGCCTCTATTGTAGTTGCTTCTCAACCTACAACACCATCAACTTCACCATCCTCCACACCACTACGACTTCATCACCAGCAATTGCTAAATCTCCTCCACCGGTCCCAGATGTCCGAGAGGAAGCTGAGCTGATTCTCCTCCCCAATCTCCCGATCATGGGAATTTGGGGCACAATTATTCACCCCCTTCTCTAGATCCCCAAGGGAGGAGGAGTGTCACTCTCTCGGTTTCAAAGGGGCGCCATATACAGTTCTGGCCGGTGGAGCTTGCAAACTATCTGAAGTCGCCGGCTTCAGAAAAAGATAATAAGAAAATACACTCCCTTTCAGGGGAGTGTATATTGAGTAACGCTATGCATAATGCGGCAGCGGTACCGTGCTTATTCTCTTACTTCTTGTTTTTATTCATATGTTATAACATGGTTTCCAGCTTTGATATAGGTTTTGCAGGCCAACTTCCTTGCTTCCGAGGGCCTTTAGATATTGTTCCTCGATAAAGAGGGACTTATGTCCGAACAGGATCAGGTGTTGCCCGAGAGGGACCAAATTGCTGCTCGCCTCCTGGTGTTGAAAACAAATGTTGCTGAGGCGAGTGAGCTAGAGGCTCGGTTGTAGCTAAGTGAGTAGAAAGTGATGGACCTTAGCCAAGAAGCCTCTTATCTAAATGTAGAGTTTCAATAAGCTAAGGATAAATAGACTGAGGTCCAAGATGTTGTACTCGCTGCTGCCGAGCGCGAGTCTACCTCCATTGAATGAGTGAATAATTTGAAGGCAGCCTTGAACCCCAAAGACGAAGAGGTTTCTACTGCCGAGGAAAAACGAGCCCAGATGGAAGAGAGGTATAAGAAGATCATGGAGAAAAATCGGGTTGACATATCTACAATCTGTGATCTTGATCTTAGCCTTGGCGCTACAAGATCTGAGCGGGATGGCCTTTTGGCCGAGGTTGACGGACTTAAGGCAAAGCTCCTACACCAAGGGGATTGCCTCCTCTTTGAAAAGACATACTTTATGTATCATATGAGAAGGAAAACCTTGGAGGAGGCCAAAATGAGCGTCATTGATATTGATGATGAAATTGCCAAGGCCCGAACGCTAGAGTTAACTGCTCGGGAACATCTCCCAACTAAGCCAGACGCAATTGACTATTCGAGTACCGGTTCCAAGTAATCTGGAACCGAGGAGGAACTTGAAGAGAATGATGATGAAGTCCAATATCCTGCATCAGCGGCAGATCTGCCTACTTCTCCCGGGGGAGGGGGATTAGATACCTCTCTTTCCCCGAGTTCCGGTGGCGATGAAGTTTAGATTTTTCCTTTTTCCTTTTTTTTGTTTTCCCTTTGTATCTTTTCACTTATGTCTTTTGGCATATTTGATAAATAAAGAAGACTTTTTGTTTAAGTATTGCGCTAAGTTCATTCTTTTTTCGTCGAATTAGGTGAGGCTTCAAGTGTATTTTCTTCCGATAACTTTTGAATTCCGGCATAAAATCTTTCGGAACCAACCTTTTACTATGAGGGTTTTATAAGAGAGTTCCCTCTTATGTTAACCATACTCTTGAAGAGGACGTCTCTTATTCATTTCGGCACAAGCATTTGAAATTTTTAGTTAACTTTCAAATGATAAAATCAATTCACTGTTTGGACAAGAAACGAGATAAATAAAAGGACTTCATTTTATTCCTCTATCTTTAAAAGTACATAATCATTCATTTGCTGAAAAAAAAAATTCCAATACAAGTGGCTAACTTATACAACTTATTTCTACAGCGTTAGCCGTGCAGTCCCCAGTCCCGATGAGACATTATTGTTCCCGGGTCTCGTAGTCCCAATTTTTGTGACAATCATGTTGCCGTATTCTCATACTATTCCCCCCAGTGTTCAAATACGAAGTATGCAAATTGGAACACTGGAAAGTCTTGCTCACTTGAGCAAATTCTTGTGAACAGTAGAATAATCTTTGGTTCGATGGAAAGCTTTGTTTCCCATTAGGAACTTTGCCATCGAGCCAAAGATTATCTAACCATCTTGTAGTGGCTTGTTGTTTCAGTGCCTTTTCATTTAAAGGTCTTAACTTTGATAATGAAGTTTCCTTTGTAGTATGATTTCCATTACTGCCTCGTTAAAAACCTTGCCAAAAAATCCTATAGGGACAAAAACTAGTCAAATGACAAAAAAGTGAGCACATATTTTTAGTATAGGCAGGATCCATCAGCAATAGTACCTTTTGAGGTGAGTCACGTTCTAGTTGCTAGGCATTTTGACTCCATCGTGACTCTCCAGCTGGTATGATCCTTTACCGGTGACATCTGAAACCCGTTAGGGGCCTTCCTTGGACCCATCTTCCCGCCATTTATTTCTCGAGTGTTTTAGGTCACTTTCCTCAAAACTAGGTCTCATAATTTAAAGTAGCATATATTGGCCTTCCAGTTGTAGTACATTTTCATCCTCTGCTTCTGAGCCATCATTCTTATGTATGCCAAGTCCCATGTTCATCAAGCAATTCCAGTTTTACCAGCAATGCCTCATTATTTGCTTTTTCATCCGTTCAGAAGAACCGTAAGGTTGGTTCTCCTACTTCCGCCGGGATCAAAACTTCTGCACCGTCTATGAGAGAGAAAGGTGTCTCTCCTATGCTTGATTTTTGCGTCGTCTGGTACACCCATAGTACGCTCGATAACTCTTTGGTATACTTGTCTTTAGTCTCTTCTAACCTCTTTTTAGGGTTTTGAATGATCACCTTATTGGTCGATTTCGTCTTTCCATTAGCGCTCGGATGGTATGGTGAGGATGTAATCCTTTTGATTTTCAGGTCTACAAGATATTTTGTGATTTTGGAGCCTATGAACTATGGCTCATTATCACAAACAATCTCTTTTGGTATTCCGAACCGGCAAATTATGTTTTTCCACAGGAAGCCGACCGCTTCCTGCTCACTGATTTTTTGCTAAGGACCTACTTTAACCCATTTAGTGAAGTAATCAGTTAAAATTAGAGGAATCTTATCTTTTCGGGACTCGGCGACAGCGTCCCAGCTATATCCATTACTTATTTCATGAACGACCATGGGGATAGTAGCAAATGCAAGAGTTACAGTTGCTGCGCCAATTGTGCATGGCGCTGGAACTTATCTCATTTCTGAACGAATGCCTTCGTGTCTTGTTCAATCGGGTCCAGTAGTATCCTGCCCAACTAGTTTTAGCACCAATAAATCTACACTTGAGTGGTTCCTGCAAATTCCTTCATATACCTCTCTCATTACGTAGTCCACCCGTGAGGCTCCCAAAATCGGGCCAACGGTCCTTGGAAAGATCTTCTATACAATTTTCCACCTAAGAGGCTGTAGCGAGCTGCTTTGGTGCGTAGTTCCTGGGATGCCTTTGGGTCTTCGGGAAACTTGCCATTCCGAATATAATCAATGAACTCATTCCTCCAGTCCCAGATTAGGTTGATTGTATTTACTTCGCAATAGCCGTCCACATCCAGTTCCGAATGCATATGCTCAACGACAGTACCAGAGTGGGATCCTTTCATCTTTGTGGATGACCGCATATTGGCCAATGCATCTTATTTTATGTTCTCTTCTCTTGGGACGTGTGTGATCGACCACTCCCTAAATTGTGCAAGCAAAATTTAAATTTTAATCACGTACTGTTGCATGCGTTCCTCCTTTATGTCGAAAAAATCCCGTACACTTGGTTTACTACCAGCTGGAAATCACACTTGATCTCTATGACCTCGGAGCCAAGTCCCCAGACCAGTTCGAGTCTTGCAATCAAAGCCTCATACTCGACCTTATTATTAGTTAAAGGAACAATTTTATGGCCTGCCTCAGGGTCTCCCCGGAAGGCGTGATTAGGACCACCCTCATCCCGGACCCTTTCACATTGGAAGCTCCGTCTATGAATAAGTTCCAAAATCCTGATGTCATTTCCTACACCATCACCACTTCTTTAGCATCCATAGGTAATAACCCAGGACTGAAATCGGCCACAAAGTTGGCCAAAACTTGCTATTTGATTGCGGTCCTGGCTTATATTCAATATCAAACTAATTGATTTCGAATTCCCATTTAGTCAACCGTCCTGGCAATTCAGGCTTGTGAAGAACATTCCGCAGAAGGAAGGTCGTCAAAATGGCTATCGGTGGCATTAAAAATAAGCCTAAGCTTTTGAGAGGCGACTACGAGAGCTAGGGCTAGTTTTTTGTGGTGCGGATAATGAGTCTCCGCTCCTGAAAAAGTTTACTAACATAATGGATAGAAAATTACGTACCTTCATCCTCCTGGACTAGCATGACACTTACTGATGCCTCTTAGATTGCTAAATATTTTAGCAATTGTTCACTTTTCCTCGGTTTTGATAGTAGGGGGGGGGGGCTTGATAGATAACGTTTCAGGTCTTTTAAAGCCTGTTGACACTCTGGAGTCCATTCAAAAAATAAAATTCTTGTTCGTAAGAGAGAAGAAGTGATGAAATTTTTCTGAGGATCGAGAGATGAACCTACTTAGAGCGGCCAATCTTTCGGTTAGATTTTGGACATCTTTTACGCTTGTCAGATGGTCTGGGATGTCCTCAATGGCTTGATCTTATCGGGATTTACCTCAATCCCCCTTTGTGAAACCAAGAAACCTAAGAACATACCAGAGCCAACCCCGAACGACTATTTTTCCAGGTTGAGCTCCATGTTGTGCTTCCTCAGGATATCAAAGGTTTCCTAGAGGTGCTTTAAGTGATCACCTGCATTCAAAGACTTGACCAACATGTCATCTATATATACCTCCATTGTTTTACCTATTTGTTTCTCGAACATCTTGTTCACGAGCCTCTGATAAGTGGCTCCGGCGTTTTGAAGCCCGAAGGGCATCACATTCTAACAATAGGTGCTGAAGTTCGTTATGAACGAAGTTTTTTCCAGATCTTCCGGGTTCATATTAATTTGGTTTTACCTGGAATAGGCATCGAGAAAACTCATTAACTCGTTCCTGGTTGTTGCATCAATCATTTGATCAATGTTTGGCAGTGGGAACGAGTCTTTAGGGCATTCCTTATTCAAGTCTTTATAACATATCCACATTTAAAACTTGTTATTTTTTTTCAGAAATACAACTACATTAGCTAACCATTCGGGTTACCTCCCGAATTGAACAGATATCAAGTAGTCGAGTTACCTCTTCCTTAACAAACCTATTTCTAACCTCGGCTATCACGCATTTTTTTTGCCTTACCAAAGGGATGCTTAGGTATAGGCTTAGATTATGCACGACTACCTCTAGCAGGATACCTGTCATATTCGAGTGCGACCATGCAAAAGAATCAACGGTAGCTTTAAGAAAATTAATAAATCCTAACTTGAGTTCGGGATTGAGTCCTGTTCCTAAGTGAAATTTTCTCTCTGAGAATTCCTCAAACAAAGCAACTTGTTCAAGTTCTTATGTCGTGGACTTGGTCACGTCTGTCTCTTCCTGTACTTGAAAGTACCTCGGTACCTAGTGGGATTCTGACAGCTCCTCGCCTCTATAATCTTCACTCGGCTCGTGAGTAGGCGTCCGTTCCTGTTATTTCTATTTATGGTGCGCCTTTCCTTTACTGCTAGAAATTGACACTATGTTCATTTCTCTCGCTGCCAGTTGATCCTCTCTTATTTTCTTGATTACCTATGGGGCCGTTAATTTCAGTAGTTGATGATATATTAATGGTACGACCTTCATCTCATGTAACTATGGTCTACCGAGAATTATGTTGTAGCCCATGTTTCCGTCGACTAATTTAAATAGGGTGGTCTTCGTGACCCCTTCGGTGTTCACGAGCAGCAGGATCTCTTCACGGATTTTCACACTTGCCAAGTTGAACCCAACGAGGAGTTCTGTTACCGGAATGATACTTCCGGTTAATTTGGCTTGTTCCAACACTCTCCATTGAATGATGTTGGTTGAGCTTCCTAGGTCAACCAAAACACATCTAATCTTGAAATCTAGAATATTAAGAGAAATTATCAGGGCGTAATTATGCGGCAGAAGAAGTCCGTCAGCATCTTCCTTCGTGTAGGTGATGTCATCTTCAACGACTTCCCGGAGTCTCTTGCTGTGAGCCAACGATAATTTTGTCTTGTTGGCTGCCGAGAAGGTTACACCATTGACTTCATTCCCTCCGAAGATCATGTTGATAGTCAGCCGAGGAGGGTCTTCCCGTATCTTCGAGGGCTCTGCGTTGTCCCGTCTGTGGCCATAATTATTCTTGGCTCACTCGCTCAAGAACTCTCTGAGATGGCCGTTCTTAAAAAATGTTACCACCTCCTCGCGCAGATGACGGTTGTCCCTGGTTCTGTGACCATGAGTCCCGTGATACTCACACCATATGTTAGGATCCCTCTGGATAGGATCGACTCTAATTGGCCTCGAACATTGAGCTTTATTCATATTTCTCATTGCCGATACCAGCTTCACTATGCTGATGTTAAAATTATAATCTGACAGCCTGGGATGAGAGGAAACCGGGGTCCCTGGTACCTCTTTTTCTTGTAGCGATCTGTTGCTGCGTCCAGGGTCAGTTCTTCTTTTGGGCCGAACCTATCCAAGGACCGGTACCTTTTCTTTTCGCGTCCCTCGGCTCTCTCGTAAGGGAAAAAATAGCCTTTGGAAGATTGTCGATATGCATCAAAATCATCCTTGACCTTTATTTTGTCTCTTGTCTTGGTCCCGCCCCTTAGTTGATGTTAGGAACCCAAGCTGATCATATTCTATTCCTATCTTCGATTCATAGCGGTTAGGGACATCCACCCATATGGTCGCATGGAATTCGAGTAGGTTTTCCTTCAACTTTCGAGAGGAATCGGAGCTTCTCAGTTTCAAACCCTTAGAAAATGCCTCTGCTTCCCATTCGTCTGGCACGGTCAGTAACAACAACATTTCTTTCTGCAATCTGATCACGAAATCCCGCAATAATTCGAACTCTCCTTGTGCAATTCTGAATATGTCCGCCTTTCGGGCTTGAATCTTCCTGGCCCCGACATGGGCCTTAATGAAAGAATCCGTGAACATTTCAAAAGAATTTATTGAGTACTCGATAAGGAGTGAATACCATGTCAAGGACCCTTTCATGAGGGATTCCGAATTTCTTTAGCAGAACTGACTCAATCTCATGCTGGGCCAAGTTGTTTTCTTTCACCGCCGTTGTATAAGTTGTGATGTGCTCATGAGGATCTGAATTCCCGTCGTACTTTGGTATGTCCGGCATCTTGAATCATTTCAAAATCAATCCCGATGTTACGCTCTGCTTAAACAGTAACTGGGTGTACTTCTTTTTCGAATCCGGTCCCTTTAACACCGGTGGTGCGCCCGGAATTTGGGCTATTCAAGCGTGAACCTCTTTCACATTTTGATTCATCTGCTCGTTCATCTCCCTCATGAATCTCATGAGTTCAATTTTGAATGGATCATTACCGTTGTCGTTACCGGACCCGCTACCGGTACCCCCGGCTCTGTCGAAACTGACCTCACCCCTCGGGGTGTTGTTATCCATTCTTTGAGACGTTTGATTTGCAGGAGCGCTGGGAGGAATTGGGCTTCTTCCATTTGCGTTGTTGGAAGCACCTGGTAATGCCTGGTTCAGTTCCGTCATTACTTGGTCCTGCCTTGAGAGATGGCCCATAATGGCTTTATGTTGCTCTCTTAAGATCCTTATCATTTCGGCAACGTGTTCGTCCTCCGCATCATCGGGAATCAGCTCCTCCACATGTCGGGGATATTGTTTGTCATGGATCGGAGTTGCCACGTCCCCCTCGTTGTGGGTGTCACTTGAATCCTCATGTTGAGGCAGATTTTCTTGCACCTCAACGTTGTGTACGATGCTGACATCGTTAGCTTTCATTTTCTACTATTGCTATGAAATGAAGAATCAAACGAGTTAGTAATAGACGCAAGGATCAACTCAATTTTGCAACTGTCTATGCCACACAATGCGTGCCAAACTATTTACCCGTAAAACTGTACAGTTGAATTTGTTACGTGATTTATAGACAAACAAACTGATTTGATCCAAAAGTAATAAATAAATAAAATTAAAGACAAGACTTAGCGTAAAACTCAAAGAAAATGGTATGTCTGACTCGGGAGCGATGCCTCCGAGGACAGAAATAATAACATAATAAAGCAGAAAGTAAAGTTGTATTATCTAGCTTGAGAATGGAATGTAGCATAAGTTTTTCCAAAGATCTTGTTTTCCCTTACAATGGCTGTTGAGCCTACTATTTATATCCAGACCTAGGGAAACAAGATCCTAGAATTGGCCCATCTTAAATGATAATAAAGGGGACCATTGATGAATATGTAATGGTACGCTATAAATGCAAATATTCTCTGAAACGATTGCCCATTTGTTACTAGGAAATATTCTTTATTAAATGCTTTCCGATGACAAACATTTGATCTGCTCAGGTTAATTGTTCTTCCCTCGGGGTTCAACGACACCTATCATCCCCGGTACGGGTTGTTACTAGATTCATCTTGTGCTTGTCTTCAGTTGCATGTGTCGCCATATTATTTGATCATTTAATATAAGTCAATTTTATCCTATACATCAAACAACTTATTTCTCCTGCCTGACTGTGACAAAGGAATTGAAAGAGTACTCTTGTGTCAATTTTACATAATAAATTATTAAGCACATCTATTATCCACGCTAAAAATCTCATTATCCATCAAATCTATTACCTTTACTTCTCAGGGAAATTTGTCGAACAACTTAAAATGTATCTTTTGCACCTTTCCTATTTGAGAAAATCACAAATTAGACTATTTCAAATTGACATTCAATGAGAAAAAAGTACCAAATATATTGGAAAGTCTACAAAGTATAGTCGTCCCCCAAAGTTATAATTGGTAATTGTATAATTTTTGTATATTAACATATAATATACATATTATATACATAGTCGGTGTATTTTTTTTGTATATTTGACTAGTGGTCAGAGGCAGACCAAACTTAGGGTAGGGGATCACCGGCCCGGTAACTTTGAAAATATATGTATGTATATATGTATATATATTTTAAATAGAAGGTATATATTGAGTGGCATCTATATTGATCGATTTAGGGGCACAACTTAACTTTTATTGTGCTGCCTGAGTTCGATTTTCTCTCCAGCATTTACTCAAACTTTTATTCAATAGTGATGTCCCGCTACTTTCAAATTCTAAATTCACCTCTGCTAGCGGTTGTAATTATATTTGGCTGATTGACTATGTTAAAAGCACAAATATATTTGGATAGGTGGAGACGGAGTATATACCAATGGGTCAACCTGAAGGTTTTAGCTTGAATCTTTTGATAATTTTGTGCAACTTTGCGTCTCCATTACACGGTTCTTGGTTGTTCAAGCCCATCAATCGGAGTTTAGATTCACTATGTTTTGGGTGTCTCACATGTCAACTTTCTAATTTGGAAAAGATGACTAACTCAAAGAACCAAAGGCGATACATAATAAATTCAAATAATGCTAAAGGTTGTGAGTAATGTCCAAATAGAAAACATGTAAAATTAGACATGTATTTAAGGTGCCCAAGAAATGTCATTGGGCGTAGCAATATCTTGCTATACTGAAAACCCATGAAGCAATTCGGAGAAAAGTACTGTAACCCAAAACAAACAAACAAGTGCAAAAATATATCCAATCTTATCTGCGGCTTTATTTTATGGATACAAATAATTGAGCAGAGGCCTCCAAAAGCATATGTACATTTTGTGTGATTAACTAAGCCTTATAGTTTAGCTCAAATAAACATGTTTACCCTAAAAAGGGGATAACAATTGAATTTATATGTGGTTTTAAGGAAACGTGGATTAATTCAATACGAGTGATTAATGACGTTAGATTAAGTAAATGAAAAACGTAACATGACTAAACCAATGATAAGGGTGATTCCGAGCTCGGTTGATGGCTCGATGAAGAACCTGCCCTCGATTCCAAGCTTATACTTATGAAGAACATAAGAACAAGAATAAGAACTTTGAACAATAAAGAGAATTGAAATAAATTGCTTTGATATGCATGTTACAATGTGTCCCCTAAATAATAATCTTTCCCACTTATATAGTAGGGAAATTTTACCCTAAGTACAATTCTAAGAAAGGTAAACATCTTCTGTTTCGCTAATCATTGATTTTCTGCAGATACAGGTCGAGATTCACGCCGTGATATCATATTCATTACGGTCACGTTCCTGCTCTGTTTAGCTTACCGGGAAATCGAGGTATTCAGTGGGCCCGGTTTTACCCGTATATAGATAGTCCCCTTGTTTCTCAGAGAGTATGTTTGTCGAAACGATGGGAAACGACAGATGACTCCGGTTCCTTCCTTCATACGTTACGACGAGGGAGACGCAACATTCCATCAATCGCGTCGTTCTGACTTCGGACACATGTCGCTCACCGGCAGGTTGCATTTGAATGCGAAGCATCGGCTGTTCCCCTATAAAAGCTTCCTCCTTTTTTCCTTTTTCTACTTTTCGAACAAATCACTACCTTCGAGCTTTCCAGCCATCATCAAACCTTTTTCAAACCTTCATATCTTCATCCTTGTTCTTCAATTTCTATAGAAATTTTCATGTTTCTGCCCAAATTTCCTTCAAATCTTCATACTTGGTTCGTTATCTTAAAAACCCGTTTTCCCAAAACTTAGTGTTGATTTCTCAAATTTCAAACACTCCCCCAGATGACAATGGAAAAAATAATGAAAACCGTTCCTCAACAAGTTGCCTCTTCATCTTCTCAACCGGCCGCTGGTACTGAAGAGGTTAATCCCCGGGGGCTGCTCAATTGCAGATGAAATTAAAGTCGAGAAGCCTTCGCGCAAACAGGACCGGAGTGAAGGAGTCTCGAGATATATATGTTCTGTGACCGAAGACTTTCTTCCCATAGTTTGTAAGGACTGCAATTGGGAAGGAAAGAACGTAGTAGTCCCCGGGCCCGAGGACACCATTACTACCTACGTAGAGGGGTACTTAAGTGTTTACACTTATCCCTTCACGTTGGGCACTGTGGATCTGATCATTCTAGATTTTTGCAAGAGGTGCGAGGTGTGCCTCGAGCATAACCCATCACTGTGAAGTATCGTGGCCCTCCTTCGTAACTTCGTGAACAATATCGAGTCTCATCGGTTCCCGATCGACCACCTGCTTTGATTATACAGTCCCCGGATGTTCTGAGGGGGACTGATCAAGCTTACTCGCCGAGCCAGTAGGGCCCCCTTCTCCAGTGTTGATGAAGACCGAGACTGGGGCTGGCAGGGATGCTTTGTCCGAGTAAAGAGTAAGGATTCAATTCCCCGGGAATACATGCCATTCCCTGAGAAGTGGAATGCGTATCGTAAGTACAACTCCCTCTTTCAACATAAAAAAATTATTCTCCTTTCATTTCTATCTTCTCATTTATGCTTGTGGTTATGCAGCTGTCTCCCGGGTTCCGCGGTTAAAGGAGTGGATCGAGGGCATTTATACTCAGATGTCCTACGTTGAGCACATATGGTGCGGACTCTCGAAGGGCCGATGGGAGGACCGTTCTCATGGTAAGGCCTCTTTCCGAGTAGCCAACACTATGTCTTTACCTTCTATTATACTAACTCCTCTTTCTTCTTAGTTATTGCAGGTTTGCCTAAGATCACCGAACTTAGGCTTTCGGAAGGGGATGAAGATGTGCCCCCACCCGTTGATCCAACCATTTCTGCCACAAAGAGAAAAAAGAAGAGGAAAAGAAAACCCTCGGGCTCCCCGAGCTCCGAGTCAAAGAAATTGAAGAAGCGGGTGCTCCCCAAGACCAGGAGAGGCTCCAGTTCCTAGGTGCCAGCCTCCAAATCCCTCCTCCGTCTTAGGGAAGATCCCGGGGATTTTGATGCATCTGAGGGATAGACTCGTGAGATCGACCCCCCTCAAATAGAAAATCGATGTGGATATTCGGGGTAAAACTTCCCAGGATGTCGGTTCTGCACCAAAGGAAGCGCCTAGCATAATTGATATCTCGGGGATGCCCTCCTACACCGAGTCTATGCTCGAGGACGCCCAAGCGAGGAAGGATAAATCCAATAAGGGGGGCCAAGGTGCGGAAGATCCCCCTCACTCCTTCTTCGTTGGAGTGGATTCGTCCGCTTTGGATGACTTCTCCGGTCTGGGTGACCTGGATGTTCCGAAGGAAGTCATTTCCTCGGAATCAAGCGGGCCGAGATCGAGCCCTAAATTAGTCAATCAGTTCACCACTCTGAGCGTGGACCCTGGCTGCAAGAGGTATTATACTGACCGTCCCGGAGGATGCCTGGGTTTTGTCCACTCCTGTGGGGGTGGCTAGCTACCTCCGATGCCTGGTGACCGAGAAGGACTAGGCAAAAAAGAATGCAGTGAACATTCCATGCCTTCTCAATGAGGCGTAGCAGGCGCTGACCTAGGCAAGGCATCGATTTCTTCCGACGGGTGGAAAAACAAGATGGACCTGCTGTCCTCGGAGAAGGAGACTTCCCAGGCCAATCTGGCTTCAATGGAAGTTCAACTTGGGGTGGCGAAGGAGAAGGCTGATGCACGAGCTCGACAAAATGAGGACCTCCAAGCTCAACTTGGCTCGACCATCGGTGAACGTGATCCCCTTGGCAAGGAAAACGAAATAACGAGGTCCAAGTTGGAAGCAACCTCGGCTGATGTTGATGAGATGGTGGAAAAATTTAAGGCATATGTTGAAGTAGATGAGGCTCGCCTGAAGACTACTGTTGAGTATGCGAGGCGGCTTTCCAGAAGAGATATCCTTGAAGAAATAAATACCCGAGTCTTCGAGCTATCTACCAAGATCTAAGAGGCAAAAAGGCTCGAGGTTGAGGCTAAGAGGCTAGTTGAACCCCGAGGCGACGAGGGCTCCGAGATCTCTGAAGAATCCGAAGGCCCTGATGGTTCTGTGACGAGTCGGCTTCCGGTGAAGACCAGGCAGAGATGCCTTAGGAATTTTTTTTTGTTTTTGTATCTTGTACATATATTTTGTTGAGTCCGTTTTTAATTGGACTTTGTAAAGATATTACAGAATATATAAAGTTCTATTTAGCATAGAATCAAACGTAGTAATAAGAATTTTTCGAAGGTCCGGACAAGACCTATCCTCGATGCAATTTTTGTTTGAATTTATTGAAGCTCGGAGTGACCATAAATTTCCCCAAGATTCTTGTTCAGATGTTTTTAGACTATATCTTTACCGAGGGTAAACTTTGAACATTTTTAGAATTTTGTTGAAGGCCTTATGTTTTGATTACGTGATTCAGACGTCTCCGGACCGTTTTTAGGGTGGCTGTAGCCTTTTAGGTTTGGGCAATGCCTAATAGATTTTGTGCCTCCGGGTTTCGATAACCCGAGCCACTTGAACTTATCTCGAATAGCAGTACCCTAGTGGGGTAGCCCTTTGGACTGATATAAGGGTGGCCCTTGGGCTCGATAGTTACCGGGTAAGAATAGTCCTTAGGCTTGATACTTTTAAGAAGCAAAATATGTTTGTTAGAAAGGTAGAAACTTTCTTTCATTTCTGTGTGTAATGTACAAGATTGTAATCATGTAAAAGCTCGTATTAGGGATGAGGTGGACTACGCGGGAACGGTTCATTTGACCGTTTGACCCTTATAATAAATCCTATCCACCGAGCCTAAACTATTCAAGCACAACGTTTCCTTCCTTGATAAAAATCTTGACCCGAGGGTGACGGCCCCCAGTATTCGAGGTTGATCTTCAAGAGGGTTTGTATACTGTTTATGTGACCATTGACTTTGATTTAAAACCAGTCTTCGACTCTAAGTTAGCACGATTTACTGTTGCCTCGTTACAAACCTTGCCGAAAAATCCATTTGGGAAAAAACAAGTTCAAGGGAAAAAGAGTGCAACGCGTGCTTTCAAACCTAACAGTTACATTCTCCTTTGGCTCTTGCCTGCAAGTGTTAGCCCAATTCGTAATATATAAAAAATTGAAAGTGAATGAGGTCATACCTTAGCAGTAGTATCGTTTTAAGTGGGTCACGTTCCAGTTGTTTGGTAGTTGTGCCCCATTTCCTTCTTCGAGTTTATACGAACCTTTACCAATAATACCGATGAATCGATATGTTCCTTCCCAATTCGGTCCCAACTTCCCTTTATTTGGGTTCCGGGTGTTCAGTGTTACTATTCTTAACACCAAGTCCAAGATATTGAAGTGTCGGAGGTTGGCTCTTCGGCTATAATATCTTTTTTATCCGTTGCTTCTGGGCGGTCACCTAGACTAGGGCGTCCTTACGCCTCTCATCCATTAGTTCCAGGCTTGTTCTCATGGCCTAACCATTCGATTCTTTGATTGCATATCGGAACCTGAAGCTCAGTTCTCCCACCTCAATAGGTATTAGTGCTTCGGCACCATAGACCAACGAAAATGGAGTGGCCTTGGTACTAGATTTTGAGGTCTTGCAGTATGCCCACATGACTTCGAGCAGAATTTCCTTTGGCATCGGTCAACCCTTTCTTAAGGTTTTGAAGGATGGTTTTGTTCGTCGACTCTGCCTGTTCGTTCCCAATAGGGTGATAGGGTGTTGAAAAGATCTTTTGATCTTATGGTCCTCAAAAAATTTGCTTACCTGCTACCAATGAACTGCTTCCCGTTATCACATACTATCTCGGCCGGTATAACGAACCGATATATTATGTGGTCCCAAACGAAGTCGATGACTTATTTTTCTTGGACCTTCTCGAATGCTTTAACTTCGACTCATTTAGAGAAATAGTTAGTCATAAATAGTAAAAATTGAGCCTTAGCGGGTGCCCATGGTAGGGGACCGACGATGTCCATTCCCCAGTTCATAAACGGCCAAGGCAACATGACCGAATGTAGTAACTTCCCGGGTTGATGGACCATTGGTGCTTGCCTCTGACAGCTTTCACATTTTCGAAAAAAGTCCTTCACATCTTTCTCCATGTCGATCCAGTAATAGACGGCTCTTATTATCTTATGAACCAACGATTCTGCCCCCGAATGGTTTTCGCAGGTGCCTTCTTGAACTTCCCTTACAACACATTTGGTGTCTCCCGGCCTCAAGCATATGGCGAGTAGGCCATAGAACGTTCTTCTAAACATAGTATCTCCGGACTGCTAAGCAAGGCTGCTTTCATGCGTAGAGCTCTCGATTCTTTGGGATCCGAGGGCAACTTCCCAGTCTTCAAGTAGTCTATATACTTGTTTCTCCAGTCCCAAAAACTCATTGATTTCTCGGCATGTCCTTCTTCCACTACTGATTTCATGAGTTGTACGGCCATTACCAAGCTGAATTCATCATCATCAACCGATGACCCCAAGTTATGCAGTGCATCGGCTTCTCTACTTTGATCCCGGGGCACGTGTGTAGGGTCCATTCCTTGAATCGATGCAGCGTTACCTATAGTTTTTCCAAGTATCTTTGCATTCATTCCTCTTTCACTTTGAATGTACCGTTGACTTGATTTACCACAAGGAGGGAATCGCATTTAGCTTCGATAACTCCGGCCCCAGGCTTTTAGCCAATTCGAGACCTACAATCATGGCCTCATACCCGGCCTCATTGTTACAGTTCTAATAGATTGCCTAACTATGTTACCCGTAGGAGACTTCAACACGATGCCGAGTCCGGACTCCTTTGTGTTCGAGGCACCGTCCGTAAAGAGGGTCCAAATTCCCGAGTTACCCGGGGTTAACAACAATTCTTTTTCAACTTCAGGTATTAAGGCCAGCGTGAAGTCGACCATGAAGTATGCCAAAATTTGAGATTTGATGGCGGTTTGGGGTCGATATTCGATATCGTACCCGCTAATTTCCACGGCCCATTTGGCCAATCGCCCCAAGAACTCAGGTTTGTGCATTATGTTCCTTAATGGGTAAGTATTTAAGACACATATGGGATGGCACTGAAAATATGTCTTTAACTTCCTGGAGGCACTTAGCAAAGCGATCGCTAATTTGTCCTGGTGAGGATACCTTGTTTCAGCGTCACCTACAGTCCTGCTAATATAATAGATAGGACATTGCGTACCTTCATCCTCCCGGACTAAGACTCCACTTACCGCTATCTCGAATATCACTAAGTACAGGTACAACTGCTCGTTTGCCTTCGGATTATGAAGCAAAAATGGACTCGAAAGGTACCGTTTGAGTTCTTCTAAAGTTTGCTGGCACTCTGGGTTCCACGAAAAGTTATTCTTCTTCTTCTTCAATAATGAGAAGAACCGATGGCACTTATCGGAGGACCTTGATATGAATCGACCTAGGCGGCTTTGCGCCCGGTTAGCCTTTGAACGACCTTGACCTTTTCCACCACGGTGATGTATTTTATAACTTTGATTTTGTAAGGATTGATCTCGATCCTTCGGTTGGACACCATGAATCCAAGGAACTTCCTGGACCCGACCCCCAATGTGCATTTCTCCGGGTTAAACTTCATATTGTAATTCTTCAATATGTTGAAGGTTTCCTGCAAATGTTCCAAATGGTCCTCTGCTCGCATGGACTTAACTAACATGTCATCAATTTAAATCTCCATTGATTTTCCTATTTATGCTTCGAACATCCGGTTTATTAGGCGTTGGTAAGTGGCACCGGCATTTTTTAGTCCAAACGACATTACGCTATAACAATAGGTGCCAAATTTAGTGATGAAGGAAGTTTTTTCTTGATCGCCTGGGTCCATCCAGATTTGGTTGTACCCGGAATAGGCATCGAGAAGTCTGAGTATATCGTGGACGGCCGTCGCATCGATCATGCGATCGATGTTAGGCAAGGGAAAAGAGTCTTTAGGGAATGCCTTGTTCAAATATTTGTAATCTACGCACATTTGTAATTTATTTCCCTTTTAGGCACTACCACTACGTTAGCTAAACAATCTGGGTACTTAACTTCCCGAATGGAACCCATTTTAAGGAGTTTGGATATCTCGTCTTTGATGAATGCCTGCTTGACTTCGGACTGAGGCCTCCTCTTTTATTTAACCGGGAGGGACTTGGGATCCAAGCTCAACTTATGAGTAGTTATTTCTGGCGGGATCCCTGTCATATCAAGATGGGACCAAGCGAAACAATGTATGTTAGCTATAAGGATTTTAATGAGCTTTTTCCTGATCTCGGGAGTTAACCCTGCGCCCAAATATACCTTCCATTGGGCAAGTTTTAGATTAATATGACTTGCTCCAGCTCCTCGACCATTGACTTGGTGGCATCTGAAGCGTCAGGGGTGATGAACGACCTAGGCACTCCGTAATCATCATCCTCGCCTGCTTTTAGCTTCTTCGGTTCGATCGGGGCCGTTGTTGGTGATTGGCATTGAGTTTCTTCCTTCCTAACCAACTCCGGGTTCTTTGATGTGGAGTGGGAGTACATCGGGATCACCTCATTAACCGCAAACATTTCTTTTGCAGTCGGTTGTTCTCTATAAACTGTTTTGATCCCTCCCGGCGTGAGGACCTTCAATATGTCAAGGGTATTGCCCTCATGTTGTGAATCCATGGCCTTTCGAATAGAGAGATGTACCTCATATCCCCCTCGATGATGTAGAACTTCATTTCCTGAATGGTTCCGGTGGTGTTCATCAGTAGGGATATCTCCCCTTTAGTAGTTTCACATGCCATGTTGAATCCGTTTAAGAGTTGGACCGCGGGCACTACTTGGTATTGTAGACCCAAATCTCAACGACCGTTGATCTGATCATATTGGATGAGCTACCTGAATAAATAAACACACGCTAAACTCAAGATTTATTTATGAGTACAGAAATTACCAAGGGACCGTTATGCGGTTGCACGATGTCTTCAGCATCTTCATCGTTAAAAGAGATGGTCCCTCCGGCATGTAATCTCGGGTTCTCTTTTCCCTTGTAATGGACACCTTAGTGCGCTTCGGAATTGGCCCTTAGGGGATGTCGACCCTACCGATAATCATGTTGATGACGTGTTGAGGTTCCCTCTTGCTCGGTTTGCTTGTCACAGTCCCTATTCCTGAAGTGATTTTTGGCTCGATCACTCATAAGCTCCCAGAGGTGTCCGTTATTGAATAACTGGGCCACTTCTTCCCTTAGCTGTCGGCAATCTTCGGTCCTGTGGTTGTGGATGCCATGATAGTTACACATCAGGTTGGGGTCTCTTTGGGCAGGATCAGACTGCAATTGTCGAGGCCACTTGGTATCTTTGATGCGTCCAATGGCTGATATGACGCCGGAAACATCGACACTGAAATTGTATTTCGATAACCTCGGTGCCTCCCTAGCCCCGATTGGCCGGTCGAAACCATTTTTTCTCATGAGTCCCCGATTATTATGACCTCGATCACTTCTTTTATCATTCCTTGATGGGTTACGTCTGAATCCATTGCCCCTTCGATCTCTGTTATATGGTTGGTACCGATATCTGCTTAGTCTTGGGTCATGATCAACGGCTCTTTTAGACCTGTCATTAGTTTTGATGGGATATATGGACCTAGAGGGGGCCCAAGCTCAGCCCAAGTTACTGTCAGGTACTCTATAAAATTATATTTCAGCAAGTGTGAAGCCAAAGAGCATTGGGAGTTGAGCCCTTAAGTGAATGATTGAACAACCCAATTATTCGCAACTGGGGGCAGATCCATAATTTCCATTTGGTACCTCGACACGAACTCCCTGAGCATTTCCTTATCTCTTTGCTTGACTTTAAAGAGGGCTGATTTTCGAGTCTCAACTTTGATGGCCCCGACATGAGCTTTTACGAAGGCATCCGCAAACATAGAAAACGAATCAATGAAATTAGGGGGCAGGTTGTGATACCATATCATTGCTCTTTTAGACAAGGTTTCCTAGAACTTTTTTAGTAAAACCAACTCGATTTTGTCATCTTCCAAGTTTTTTCCCTTGATGGCACACATGTAGGAGGTCACATGTTCATTCGAATCTGTGGTCCCGTTATACTTTGGAATTCGGGCATGCGGAACTTCTTTGGGATTGATTTCGGAGTTGTGCTCGGAGAGAAAGGTTTTTGGATGAACTTTTTGGAATCCAAGCCTTTCAATAACGGGGGTGCTCCTGGGATTTGATCATCCCTGGAGTTATAAGTCTCCACTTTTTTGTCTTTGGCTTCGATTTTCTTTTCTCCTGATTCTACCCCTTTTATCAGTTCCTAAAGCATCTTTATTATCTCGGGGGTGGTCCTGTTTCAACTTCACCCAGCCTTTCTCTGGCTGGTTCATTTCTGCGAGTGTTTTCCCGGGATGGTTCGGGCTCAACTGTGCTGGGGGCGGGGATTTGGTTCTGTAATTGGGCTATTGCTGCCTATTGATCCTGTAGCATTTCGAAGATCACCCGAAAATTGATTCCATCACCTTTACCATCGTGTGTACTCCGGGCCATCGATTGGGCTCCCCCACGAACGCTATTTCCAGGTCAGTAGGCAAGTTTGCGTCGATACTTACATGTGAGTTAGCATCGATCGAGTCCGTAGCTGGAACTCCGTTGGGGTCAATATAGGGCACCTCGTTGCTGAGCACTACATTGTTGTTCTCGCTATGGTGGCCTGACTTAGCATCAACGTTCAAATGAGCAGATCGAGAGTTCGACTTTTTTAATTTGATCTGAAATTAAAATCTCAAATAACAAGTATAAAATAGAGTTTGTTATGGAAATTTGCATAAAATTACCACTATTATCCCTAGCCCAGCAGTGGACGCCAAACTGTTTATCCTAAAAAACAGATAACAATTGAATTTATATGTGGTTTTAAAGATATGTGAGTTAATTCAATACGAGTGATTAATGACATTAGATTAAGCAAATGAAAAATGCAACAAATGACCAAACCAATGATAAGGGTGATTCCGAGCTCGATGAAGAACCTGCCCTTGATTCCAAGCTTATACTTATGAAGAACTTAAGAACAAGAATAAAAGCTTTGAACAACAAAGGGAATTGAAATAAATTGCCTTAATATGCATGTTACAATGTGTCCCTAGAATAATAATCTTTCCCCTTAATATAGTAGAGGTGTTTTACTCTAAGTACAATTCTAAGAAAGGTAAAAATCTTTTGTTTCGCTAATCATTGAATTTTTGCCAATACAGGTCAAGATTCATGCAGTGATATCAGATTGGGCACGGGCATCAGAACCCTCTGTTAGTCGTGTGTAGATGTTTGATAGTGCCCTCTGAAGTCTTAATCCTCGAACCGGACCCGGAGGACATGTCCCCGATACCCCCAAGGGCAGATATTTTTCCCGAGACCCGATATGAGGCCTCATCGCTCTGACTCCGATTCACTACGGTCACGTTCCTGTTCCGTTTGGCTTACCGGGAAATCGAGGTATTTAGTGAGCTTGATTTTACCCGTAAATAAAACCAAAGCAAACTTTGAACAAATTGAGTCATAAACCTTGTCAACTAAGCCTACTATATTAAGAGCCCGTTTGGACATACAAAATTTTTCTTTCTTTTCAAAACAATGTTTGGTTATCCCATTCTTACCAAAATTTTCAATTCCACTTGAAAATCCATTTTCAAATTTGAAAAACTGGTTCTCACCAGTTTTTCAATTGAAAATGAGAATTTGCTAGTTTTTAGTTTTACAAATTTACCTTATACTTTTAAAATTTATAAAATAACCCCAACAGTTATTAACCTACAACTACCCACAGAAACACAAAACACATATGTCTTCTTTCTCACCAAAGTCTGGATTTGTGATTGCTTGTGGTGTGTTGCATATTTTTTTACGTGAACATCAAAGCAGTGATGGAATATTTACGGAGTATGAACATAATGATATAGTTATTGATGACCTCGACCAACAACCGACTGAGATTAACAATGTTAAGCAATAGCATTTTGATTGTTTATTTCAAGTAGGATAATCAAAGTGAGGTGGTTTTGATATTTTTTACAAGTTGTGGGGTATAAATCATGTTTTATGATTTTGAAAAAATAAACATCCAAATATGTTACAAAACTTATAACCAAATACAACTTCATCTTCAATTGAAATTTTAATAAAATTTTAAATTCCAAATTTTTTTTTGGAAATCATGTCCAAACGCCTACCCAAATTTGGCTAGAATCGTCACATGCAGGAAAGAGAACTAGCTTCTTGGATCCGGTTAAACAGCTTTTGGTAAGACTGTACTCTTGGGAGAAAAATAAGATCTGGAATTTAATTTAACTTTTAGAAGATATACTAATTACTAATTTATTTAGAAGATGTACTAATTTTCGTGTTGCAGCTTCATTTTCTCCTTCTACCTTCCTTCACCAGAAAAAGCAACCTCCCACCTCTAAGAAAACACCAAAGAAACCTCTTAAGAAAAACAATTAATTAATCAAATACTACAACAGTTCAATCCACTGGTATATTGTTTGCTTTGTGTCTAAGCCTGTACGTTGTTAAAATATGTCATTAGCGTTTAAAATACGTTGTCATTAGAATCTACATCCTGTTTCGGTATACCCACATTTCTCTCGTATTTTATCAATCTTGAATTTGCCCAGGATGTTGCATATGCACCTCTTAGTGACTCAATGTCTTGAGAGAATTTTACCCCACTATTGTTCAAGATTATGTGTTGGACTAATTCTGATACCATATGTAATAGCTTAATTCACAAATGATATTTTATGCTTTCGGCTTAAACCCGTGTGGCTTTAAAACATACCATTAGCATCACAACTTGCTTCCATGTATGGTCAATATGATATTTTGGTAGATGGATCTATTCTAGGGGCGGAGCTAGTTAGAAGGTTATGAACGGGTTCGGTCGAATCCAATAATTTTAATCTAAATCTTGTATTTAAATTACGAAATTCAATAAATATGTACAAAAGTAAAATTCAGAACCCAATTATTAACACCTGATGTAGCTATACTAGAACTTAAAACACATAAAATTCAATCCTACTCCACCTCTATCTATTCCCTTAATGAATGTAGAAATAAGTGATAACACAAGTAAATATATAGCCATTGACATTACAAGTAAAATGTCTCCAACATCAAAGCTGCTATTACAGTAGTACTTATATCTACTCTTTCATCCTTTCCATGCTCCAACATACTTAACTTAAGTAAGCTTTTATATCTAAAAGGTGAGCTTAAATATAAGTCATGTATGAATTTGGGCACAATACCAATTCATTCTTCTCATTCTAAGATGATAGCAATGCCTTCATTCTTGTATTCATAGGCATTGAATCAATCAATTTAACTGAAACCTGCAAATCAGAAATATATAGGTTTGTTAAGAAACATAATCACCACAGTATAAGTGCACTTCAAGAATTAGAATGCTTCGTGTATTAGTTGACGTGCGCGTAAGCTGGTCCAGATACCACAGTTATAAAAAAGAAAAAGAGAGAGAGAAGTTAGATCTATTGAATCATGGTTAGACTCATTGTTATCACCTAAATCTTATAATACTACAAATAAAATTGTAAGCAAGTGGAATGATAACATCTTATTATGTTCTCTATAACTACTCTTCATGTGCATTGTTCAATCATCAATTCAATGTATTCTTTAATTCCTTTTCTCCAATTGGCACAATCAATAATACACTCAGAAAACAAGCAAGAAAATAAATACAAAAGCATATGATGAATGCAAATCTCATGCTTATTATTTGTTTGCATCTTTATACTAAATGCATCACCTAAATAACAAATGAAATGAAGCTTTAGTGATCACTTCAATTATAAACCAACCAAACAAACAAAACAACAAGAACTATGCCTGCGATAGGTTGACAGATAGCATAAAAACAGGCAATTTATGATGAATAATCACAATGTAAAGTTTAGTTGTAATCCAAACTTTGTTGGGCGTGCGAAAAATGTCCTCTATTAATAGATGAAAAAATTGGGAGCCTTAAGATGTAGGGACCTCTTAATGGTTGGTGCGAAGCTTTTTGAGGAAAACCGTGCAAGATTGGTCCAAAACGGACAATATCACACCATATTAAGAGTATCGCCGGACCGTTTTAGCCCAACAAGCTTGCTAATTTATTTATAATAAATATAAAGTATTAGCTTGTTACTTACCAGTTAAACAGGGTAATGCCACATTTTGGTGTAGCACCATTTTCAATCTGCTTTAACCTCAAACTTCCACAAGAAACTCTAACTCCAATTTTCCAACTTTTCCATTCATTAAATCCAATTCCAATAGCAGTACTCACATCAGCAGAAACTCTCAAATTCTTGCTCTTGAATCCACTTCTGATCACTTTCCCAACATTATCACCATATAAAATTTCATTAGATTTCATAACAAACTTAACAACTTTAACACTCTTCTTCTCTTGTACAAAACCAGAAACTTTCCCTTCACCCATGTTCACATCATTTTCACCTATAAGTTCCACTTTAGTTTCACCATATACAAACTTCAACTCCCTATTTGGATTTTTTAACTCAACCCCAACATTTGATTGTGCATTTAATTTTAGACCATCTTGATTTTCAGTGACATTAAATTTAGTAAATTCAAGGGATCTTAAATGGAAAACAGGGAGTTTTGGATCAAACCAAAGGTAGAGAACACCACCAGCTGCTACTAAAAAGAGTAACAAAATTAGAAAAACAAAACAGCAACAACAACAACTGAAGCAACAAGTTTTACGCTTCTTTTCTTGGTAGAATGATGGTGGAAGGTTAATCTTTCGCGGCGGTGGAGGAGGTTGTAGTGGCCTTTGAATTGGTATTGTAGGATCTCTGAAACCAGGTGGCTTTTTTAGAGGTTTCACCTGTGACATTCTTCAAAACCAGAAATTAAAGACCCTTTTCTGTTTTTTTTTTTTATATATAAATAAATAAATAAATAAGGAATCTTTATAAAAAGAGAATGTTATACATTAAATCAAACATGATATGTGCATCAGATTGGATAAAGTTTGAATCTTTGATATGAATGTGAGAGATGAGATGTGAATGTAAAGTAGTGATGATGATTTAGGAATTAAAGATAGGAATTTTGGTTGGGAAATAAGAGATCTTTTGAGGGGTTAATGGTGGAAGAAGATATTGGAGGTGGAGTTTGTGTTGAGATGTGATCACTGTAAGAAGTTGGAATGATGAGATTTATGCGCAAGGTCTTATGTGCTGGCATAGCGGGAAGGTTTCAACTTTCAACTAGCACACCTAAAAATAGAAATATTTAGGGTGGTCTGAATAAGACACATGAATTAATAGTAATGCTTAACAGTTTTTTTTATGGGCACGAGGGGAAATTCGCAGCCGCTATAATTTTTGTCATAGTCTCTGCTCTTCAGGTAAGCATTTTGTGCGCACTGAGTAAACTTTTCCCTATATAATAGGCTGCAAACCACACCGGAAATATAAATCGCATGCGACAGCCTTAACCCACGAGGCATTGAGGAGGGATTCGATCCCAGTGTAATGCTTAACAGTTATTTTCTTGAAGAGGGGAAATCCGTAGCCGCTACAACCTTTGCCAAAATCTCTGTCCTTTGGGTGAACACTTTGCGCGCACTGGATAAACTTCTCCCTGTGTAATAGCCTGCAAACTACACAGGAAATTTAAACCGCACACGACAAGCCATGTGCGACAGGCTCAACTCAGGAGGCATTGAGGAGGGATTCGGTCCCAAGGTAATGCTTAACCGTTAAAATTAGATAATATAGGAATCTTTTTTGGATGTTAGGTTTGATTTTTATATGTTGTATAAGTTAAAATATGTGTTTGCTTTTTAAATAAAAATGAAAAAGTAAAAAATATTATTTATGAAAAAGTAACTAATCTAATAATGTTGACCCAGAGACCCCTTATATAACTTATTTTAAGCTATATCTATATCTATATCTATATTAGTATAAAAACACGAATAATTTATGTTAAATATTGAACGACTGAAATGTATTGGTAAAAAAAAAGTTTCACACGTAAGCCAGCTTTTGACAACTCAGCCAGTTACGTGGACACAGGAAAACGCGACAGTTGGATGTGATTCTTTGAAGAGATACGGTACAAAGAGACACGGTTCAGTAAACTCACAAACTTATCAGCCACGGGAAACTCAACTTGATCAAAACGGGAGAGAGACACGGTCAAAATGAATCTAGACAAAACTACGGGCAGATTCAAGGACCCACAATTGATTACTCGAATGTTATATAACCGAACCCCACTTACCATTATACTTTGTAAAACCTCATTAATGTCATAAATAGTCATTAATGAGTAACAATAACAAGAGTCGTACGTTGTAAGAATCTCCTATATAAGGGAGGGGAATACAGCTTGTAAAGGTATCTGATTCTCGAATACAATCAACTTCGATTTTCTATATTTCTGCAATATTGTCTATTATTCATTTTTCTCCATTACCTTGATTATAAGTAACCCGTATTCATCTTAAAAATAAGCTTTAGTCAAAGGGTCTAATTCTTTGGTTAAACATGAAATATTCCCGAAATATTAATTGACTTTTATGCCATTGAATATTTTTATAATTTTAAGGATCTAATTGTAATTACCTAATGAGGGAAGTCTTTTCCGATTTAAACTTCACATATTATATGAAATTGATCCTACTTGGATTAGGGCACGTCCATAATTTTCTTCTAAAAAAATTAATGTTCCTAATTACAAACAAATATATAATTGTGTGAGACTAGAAGATTTACATAATGTATGAATTATATTTGAAAAAAGGGATAGTTGATAATCGGCTTAATGTATGCATATTTTAATATAAATAGCCTCACATTTTGCTCATATCTCGATGATTTGAGATGTTTAATATGATGATTTGTGCTAAATTTTGGCATTTCTATATGTAGGAATCATTCAGATGCAATTTGGGACGAAATGGCGCGAATTGGAGCGAAATCGAGACAAAAAGGCAAAAAGTGAATTTTAAGGGCCACCGCCAACTTGGAGCGTTGGTTGTGGCGCAGTTTCCAGTAGCTAAAATTTTTTAGCGTCAGGGCCAGCGCCCCACGCTGCCCTGGACGCTCAATACGTGAATATGTCCTATTTCGACTAGGACTCGGTTATTTCGACCCTTAGACGCCCCCAACTCATATAAAAGCCAATATAAACCTCTTTTGAAGTGGGGACCGTGACTTTTAGAGGAGAACAAAAGTACGAAACACTCGGAGGAGGACATTTTTGAGAGGAAAACACAAGCACATAGCCGCCTTGAAGGCCATAATTCATCTTTTCTTCCACCAAACTTAATAATTCTTATGTTTCTTTATATAATTTGTTGTTTGGCTACCATGTCTATGTGGAGCTAAACTTCACGTTCTAGGGTTGTGGTTCTTTCATGACTATTGTTATTCGAATACTGATTTTTATTTCTTGATTTATCATATTGGTTTATTTATTCAATCTTGCGCTTTGTTATTTTGATTGCTTTATCACCAATTGAATACTATCTACAAATCTAGATTTGAACTCAAAAATGGGAATTCTAGATTGCATATAGGATTGATTAGAGCAAATTCTTGAACCAGGGCATCGTGGAACGGATTCGTGGTTAGGATAGACATATACCTAATTGCCTTTCTTGGTTGATTTACAAGAATTATAAATGCATTCTTGCTAATTCTAATTCCATAGACATATAGGCGTTAGGTTAGCTTGAATAGGCGAGTAAGAACTCGAAAGATTCTTATGAGCAATATTATCCCTGTCAACCAATAAGCTAGGTAGATTAATCAGTCAATTCAATTGAAGAATACAATACGATTGTTAGATAGCCCATAACCCTAGATCGTTTTCATTGCATTGATAACATAAAATCTGCTATCATTTTGTTCAGAGTTCACTATTTATTTTTCTTTATTTTAATTAGATTAGAAACAAATACTTCTAAGTTTAATTCTTTTTCAGATAGTTAAGATAGTCTAATTTAGTTAATAGTTAATCACAAGTCCTCGTGGGTTCGATATCCGACTTTTAGTCCCTTTATTGCTTGACGACCGCGTATACTTGCGTGTGCGTTTGGCCGCAACAAGTTTTTGGCGCCGTTGCCAGGGACTTAGAAATTAGCTATTTTTCTAGATTAGACATTTAATTTTTTTATATATCCATTTTATTTTTGTTTTAGTTTATTTAGTATTTTTTTATTCATTTTAACATGGCATCTTGGAATGAAAATTATTTGAATAATGGTTATTCTTATTTTAATGATCCGTGTCCATATTGTGGAGGACCCCATTGGTGGAAAAATTATCAGAATGCTCCCGGAAGTGAGTTGTGAGCACAATCTCAATCCTTTGGGTGGAATATTTGTATTATGTGTGGTGGTCAAGATGGCCATTGGGATGGTTGGCCTAATTCTTTTCAACCTTCTCTGAGCCCTTATTATGATCTTTCTAATGATGTTTCTGAGTTTGATAGGGGTAATGAAATGCATGATATGAAACATGATGCATATATTAGGGATATTTTGAGGCAAGTAGCAGAGCAACAGGATGAACTCAAAAAAGATATGAAAAGAATGAGGGCAAAAATCACAAGAATGAAGGCCAATCGGAAAGAATTAAATGAAGAGAGCGAGTACAAATAAGAGAAATTTTTTGAAAAAATTGGAGATTTTGAGCCAAACATGGCTAGGGGAACAAGCTACAAAATTAGAAATATGTGAGGCTCAACGTGAGAAAATTACAGATGTGATGAAAGACTTAATAGAAGGAAGAGCTGAATTGGGACAAGAGATTGAAAATTTTGGCACTGATATTCAAGACTTAGAGGCTCAATTCAATATAAAGGTTGATGCGTCTAACGCCTAACAAAATAGTTCTGAGTTGTGTGACATTGAAAAATAGCTTATATCCCAAATTGAGGAGCTAAAAGTGGAGAGTCAATCATTCGAGCATATGTTTGTTGATGATGTCATGTTGGGAAGAGTATTCTAGAGTCATATGAGGAGTAGATAATGTTATATTTGAAGACTCTAGTGCATGTAAATATGAGGATATAAATAGTAATACAATTCCAAAGTTGAGGCATGTTTGTCCTCATTCTAAACATTTTTCGACATTGTGTTTGGATGATGGCATGGAAATCGAGTCATCTAAGCCTTTGGAGGAGTCAATGGAAGAGGAACAAGCTGCTTACATTCTTGGATTTGTCGTGCAAGAGAGAAAAAATTATATTCCTCATATAAAGGCCAAGAGATATAAAGTGAAAAATTTGTTACTTGGCCTATTTATTTTTGTGTCCCCACCAAAAGAGCATAGCCACAGACTGGAAGCCATGTTAGGGGTACAATTTATAAGTTCGAGGTGGAGGCAGAAAGTGGTTCAAGTTGTGCCGCGAGTTTAAATCAGGCGCTTGTTGGGAGGCAACCTAACTTTACTGCTTTCTTTCATTTTTGTTTATTTTTTATTTTATTTTATTTTTATTATTTTGTAGTATTTATTTTTGTTCGTAGGATTATGAGCATAGGAAGCAAAGATATTGGAAGATTGCAAAATCTAGATGGTGAGAAATAAGTGTGGGGTGCCCACACAAGGATCCATCTTTGGGAGAAGTCTGAGTACCCCGTGAGCTGCTTGTGCTTCGGCCTTTGGCCTTTTAGGGAGTTTCTTGTCCACCCTCGTTATGTTTTGCTTTATTTGTACATTGGGGACACTGTGCTCTTTTAAGTGTAGGGTGGGAGGAATTCCTCTACATCATTAATAGTATTGTATTAGTATATTAATTTCTAATTTCTTTTCAGTTTCGTATTTTTGTTTTTTTTTTTTACAATAGTGTAGTATTTTAGGTGAATAATTTTATAATTAAAAAAAATCGAAAAAAGTAGAAAAATTGGACTTTTCCCGAAGATGGATCTCCTAGACAGTTTTCTTGAGGGATTAAACTCTAAATAAAAATCCAAAAATATGTCTTTTAGCTTTCTTTAGGTAGTAATAATCCCCTGTAATTTTTCTTTGTGCCTCGATTCTTTTCTGTGGGATATAGTTTGAACTAGGTAGTAGTATCTTTTTATTTTTATTTTTAGAGTAGATTAGAATTTAGGGAATAAATGGAGGAAGAAAGATGAGATTCCTAGGCGCCCTTGACTTGTTTGATAGTAGCATATTTAGGCTTTGGCATGTGTAGTATCTTCCCTATGATTTGAAATTATTGATGATGCATTGCTTACTTAGATAGCATATTTTGTGATGCCTATGTCTCATTTACATGACTTGTGTTCACTTTGCGCTTAATGCTTAATATCTCGTGGCTTTGTGAATACTTGCATTAGTTTGAGAGTTGGAATGAGATCTTCCTTAGTGAGCCATGTGCCATGTGTGGTGAGATTTTTTGTGTAGTCCATGTAATTGTACTTGTGTCTAGAACTTGCCCCGTATGTGAGTTGAAGCGAAATTTGAGGTGATGCTTGATTTGAAAAATAATTTTAGGCTTTCTTTGACTTTTTGAGCTTATTGCTTATCATAAATAAAATTTATCCCTAGTTACCCCTTTTGAGCCTATAGACTTTTATTTGGTACCCACCTTACAAGCCTATACCCTTTTTTATTCTCAATTGACATTGTTTTGATCCTTTTACTTCTTAAAGAACTTTAATTGTGAGATGAGCGCTAAAAGAAGTAAGAAGGAACTAAGTGTGGGATGACTTTTGAGTGGAACCAATGAAAGGAAGAAATGTGCACTTGTTTTGTAAAAGAATATGCCATTAGTTGAAATTGCAAAAAAAAAAAAAAAAAAAAAAAAAAANCCTAAAATATATCATACCCGTCCCTTAACCCATATTACAACCACAAAAAAGTCCTAATTGATTTTAGATCGAGTGAGCCTATATTAGTAGAGATTTACATCAAGGGCAAGCCTATGGTACCAATTGCATGCATGTGACTTCTTTGTGAGAGTGAGAGATTTCTTTGATATATGTGAGTCCTTAAACTATATTTGATCATGAGATTCGAATGTATGGATTCAATTTACTCTTTTGTTCTTATTGTGAGGGTACATGGTTTTACGAGGGATAGGTAACACTATTAGACTTCTCTACGACATTGGGTATTCAAGCCATGAGTGCATTGTGACATTGAATCGGCTTTTGAGGTTAGGATTGTTGTGAGCATGTTGACTTTGTTTGAATATTTTTGAAGTATGGCATAAGTTAAAGGGAAGTGTGTGGTGATCGCATATGCTAGAGTTTAATTGTTGCTATCAACCATGGTCATTGGTGTAAATTGCTCAAAAATAGAATTATTTGTTGGTTGACTCGAGGACGAGAAACGTTTAAGTGTGGGGTGTTGATAATCGGCTTAATGTATGCATATTTTAATATAAATCGCCTCACATTTTGCTCATGTCTTGATTATTTGAGATGTTTCATATGATGATTTGTGCTAAATTTTGGTATTTATATGTGTAGGAATCATTCAGATGCAATTTGAGACGAAATGACGTGGATTGGAGCGAAATCGAGACAAAAAGGCAAAAAGTGAATTTTGAGGGCCACAGCCAGCATGGGGCGCTGGCTGTGGCGCAGTTTCCAGCAGCTAAAATTTTTGAGTGCCAGGGCTAGTGCCCCACGCTGCCCTAGACGCTCAACACGTGAATATGTCCTATTTCGACTAGGACTCGGTTATTTCGATTTCTAGACGCCCCCAACTCATATAAAAGCCAATCTAAACCTATTTTGAAGTGGGGAACGTGACTTTTAGAGGAGAACAAAAGTACGAAACACTCGGAGGAGGACGTTTTTGAGAGGAAAACACAAGCACAGAGCCTCCGTGAAGGCCATAATTCATCTTTGCTTCCACCAAACTTAGTAATTCTTATGTTTCTTTGTATGATTTGTTGTTTGGCTACCATGTCTATGTGGAGCTAAACTTCACGTTCTAGGGTTGTGGTTCTTTCATAACTATTGTTATTCGGATTTTGATTTTTATTTCTTGATTTATCATATTGGTTTATTTATTCAATCTTGGGCTTAATTATTTGATTGGTTGATCACCAATTGAATACTATCTATGAATCTAGATTTGAACTCGAAAGTGGGAATTCTAGATTGCATATAGGATTGAGTAGAGCAAATTCTTGAACCTGGGTATCGGGGAACGGATTCGCGGTTAGGATAGACATATACCTAATTTTCTTTGTTGGTTGATTTACAAGAATTATAAATGCATTCTTGCTAGTTCTAATTCCATAGACATATAGGTGTTAGGTTAGCTTGAATAGGCGAGTAAGAACTCAAAAGATTCTTATGAGTAATAGTAACCCTGTCAACCAATAAGCTAGATAAATTAATTAGTCAATTCAATTGAAGAATACAATACGATTGTTAGATAACCCATAACCCTAGATCGTTTTCATTGCATTGATAACATAAAAATCTGCTATCTTTTTGTTGAGAGTTCACTATTTATTTTTGTTTATTTTAATTAGATTAGAAACAAATACTTCTAAGTTTAATTCTTTTTTAGATAGTCTAATTTAGTTAATAGTTAATCACAAGTCCTCAAGGGTTCAATATCCAACTTTTAGTCCCTTTATTGCTTGACGACCGCGTATACTTGCGTGTGCGTTTGGCCGCAACAAGTTTTTGGCGCCGTTACCAGGGACTTAAAAATTAGCTATTTTTCTAGATTAGACATTTAATTTTTTTATATATCCATTTTATTTGTGTTTTAGTTTATTTAGTATTTTTTATTCATTTTAACATGGCATCTTGGAATGAAAATTATTTGAATGATGGTTATTCTTATTTTAATGATTCGTGTCCATATTGTGGAGGACCCCATTGGTAGAAAAATTATCAGAATGCTCCCGGAAGTGAGTGTCCCTTCTTTCAATTTTCGTAATCAAAGTCATGTGTCCCTTCTTTCAATTTTCGTCTTCTTTATCCTGAATTCCTCTCTTTGCGTAAGTCACACCTTATATTAACTCTTAATTATTAATGTATTGCAGATAAGGATACAAATTTGCAGTGATCTATTTATTATTGCTTCGTTATACCTTCTCTTATGTTGTGGGAAGAACTATCGGTTGCATACTATTCGAAAGAACTTTTGTCTTCAAAATACAATTTTATGAAGGAAAAAATTGCCTGATTGCTTATTCTTCCAAGAATATTTTTTGTCATCAAGATATAATTCCATGATATATGGATAAAATTCATATAGTTAATCGGGCAGGTCATAATAATTTAAGTTAATATATGAGCGGGATATTAATTCGTCAAATTTACGTGTCATATTTTCATGAGCTAATTTCACCCATATATGCACTGGTAATTGTCACGACCCAAAATTTAACCATGGTCGTGATGGCGCATATCGCAGTACTAGACTAGACGATTCGTTATTTATAGCATAAAAGACTTTTTTCAATAATTTATTGACTAATCATATTTTGTCATACATCTTTCATTTAAGCTTTTCAAAACAAGCGAAAATAAGCCAAAACATAAAATCATTGCGCGATCTCGGAGTCACTAGTCAAGGGAAACTAAAATACAAGTATGATACTATCTATTCAATACAAGATGAGTCTAATGAAAATAAATACTAAAAGATAGGAAGGAGAAAGGCAAGGTTGCGGACGCCGTGCAGCTACCTCGCTAAGCTCCGGGATGAAACTGGAGATGAATCAGCACTCACTCGGATGCCCTAGAACCTGGATCTGCACACAAGGTGCAGGGAGTAACGTGAGTACACTAACTCAGTAACTAACAAGCCTAAACTGTGGGCCGAGATGTATTGACGAACTAAACCTCAACATTTATAACAAAATCAATGTACAAAAATTTAGGCATGCTTTCAGTTAACTAACAACTCAAAGTGATAAGATAAGTACAGATCCGAACAGTTTAACATATATAACTCAACGTACTTCACATACCAATGCATCAACTGTATGAAACGCACAATGTGCTCTCAGTCTCACATACTTTTCCACTCAGTACTGTATATGGCTCTCATGGCCCAGGGAAGATCCATCCCAAATTATATACACATCTCACAGTAGACACTCAGTACTGAGGAAGGACAATCCAGCCCCATGAAGAAGGTCCATCTCCAGATACAATACTCGAACAAGATCCATGTCCAGGGAAGATCCATCCCTCAATAATATCACTACGTTTACTGGGGGTGCGTTACAGATTTCGGAGGGGCTCCTACAGCCCAAGCGCTATCGTAATCATAACATAACCGCTGCAGCGTTTAGCCCCATCCTACAATTATTACTCATCATCAGGATCTCGGCCTCGCTCAGTCATCACTCTCGAGTCTGACTCACACGGGCTCACAATGCATGATCTAGCCCGAATCAATGATATAATATGACAAACAATAATAACCGAGGTTGAGACACGATATGATATGCATAAATAAGAATGAGTATAAAATGTCAATGAAACATATGAGATAACAACAAGAAACGACCACTTACGTCTCGACTGTATTGGCATGAAGCCTTACCATACTCTCTAGCATGATTTCTAGAACGTTTACAATAATTGATAGAAGCACAGATATCAACAAGAAAGAATCACTAAACGGTGCCATGGAATGAACCAGGTCACAATTCTCACAGTGCACGCCCGCACGCCCATCCTTGGCATGTGTGTCGCCTATATTCAATTCATATAACTCATAGTTCGGGGTTTCAAACCCTCAGAACCCAGTTTGGAAGTGTTACTTATCTTAGTCAAGCCAAAACCCCACTCCACAATGCCTTTGCCACTCGACTCGCCCTCCGAACGCTCCGAATCTAACCAAAATTAGTATTATATCATTAATACATGCTAAAGAAATAAAGCCCACACAAAATTTAACAAATTAAACCAAAATTCCCGAAATTGGTCAAACCCGACCCCCAGGCCCACGTCTCGGAATCCGATAAAAATTACAAAACTAGAATCCTTATTCACTCACGAGTCTACCCATACCAATTTCACCAAAATCTGACCTCATTTGGTCCCTCAAATTCCCAAATTACTCTCTCAAGAACTCTTCCATCCCCCCCCCCAATTTTGTCACCCTAATTCCCAATTTGGATGATATAAGTCAAGATACAATCGTGGAATTTAACCTAAATCAAGTGAGGAACACTTACCCAATCAACTCCCTGAAAATGCCTTCAAATATCTCCCAAACCCGTGGTCTCTAGCTCAAAATATGAAAAATGGGTTCAAACCCTTGATTTTGAATATAACACTGCCTGCCCAGATTTTTCCTCTTCGCGAATGCGGTATTACCCTCGCGTTCACGAAGCACAACTGCCTTAGTCCGAAAATTCCTTCTATGCGAACGTGATTCCCCACTCGTGATCGCATACCGTATCCAGCCCAACACATCGCGAATGCGATGCCTTCCTTGCGAACGCGTAGAACAACGGCCTGGGGTCCCCAGCTGCCTCTATTTCTCTTCGCGAACGCGGTCCCTCATACGCGTCCGTGATGCACACTCAAGTCAAACCTTCACGTTCGCGTTCGCGTTCACGTTCTCCCCTTTGTCAATGCGATGAGAAAAAATTCCATAGCTCTATATAACCTTTCGCGAACGTGATAGCCTTCTCATGAACGCAGTGAAGGAAAACCCTGCACCAAAACACCAGAAATCTGCCAACTTCTAAAGCTAAATAATGATCTGTTAACCCCCTGAAACTCACCTGAGGCCCGCGGGACCTCAACCAAACATACCAACACATCCCATAACATCATTAAAACTTAGTCGAACCTTCGAATCACTCAAAACAATATCAAAGCACCAAATTAACCCTGAATTCATGCCTAAGGATTTCTAAACTTCCGAAATTCACCAACGATGCCGAAACCAACCAATCCACGTCCAAATTACTTGAAATTTCGCAAACACTTAAAAAATGACACTACGAACCTATTCCAACTTCCGGAATTCCATTCCCACCCCGATATTTAATTTTCCACTGCCGACTGGAAAATCGCCAAATATCCAATTTCGCCAATTCAAGCCTAATTCTACCACAGACTTACGAAATACATTCCGAACACACTCCTAATTCCAAAATCACCCAATGAAGCTATCCAATCCATAAAAACCTTAATCCGAGATCGTTTGCCCATAAGTCAACTTTCGGTTGACTTTTCCAACAAACTCACCAACTTAAGAGACTAAGTGTCTCATTCCTCTCCAAAATCACTCCGAACTCGAGCCAACAAACCCGACACAACATAATAGAGCTAAACAACATATAATGAAGCAGAAATGGGAGAAACAGGGATAAAACTCTCAAAACGACCGATCGAGTCATTACATTCTCCCACTCTTAAACAAACGTCCGTCCTCGAACGAGTCTAGAAACATACTTGGAGTCTCAAATAGATGTGGATATCTGCTTCACATCTCCCGCTCGGTCTCCTAGGTAGACTCCTCCACCGGCTGCCCTCTCCAGTGCACCTTAACTGAAGCTATATCCTTTGACCTCAACATTCGGACCTGCCGGTCCAAAATAGTCACTGGCTCCACATCATAAGTCATATCTCCCTCTAACTGAACCGTGTTGAAGTCCGAAACATGGGACGGGTCACCAACATACTTCTGAAGCATGGAAACGTGAAACACTAGATGACACTCGACAACCTGGGTGGCAAATCAAGTCTATAAGCCACCTCCCCTACCCTCTGAAGCACCTCAAATGCGCAATGAACCGGGGGATCAACTTGCCCCTTTTCTCAAACCGCATAACACCCTTCATGGGTGACACATTCAGCAGAACCTTCTCCCCAACCATAAAAGCTAAATCACGGACCTTACTGTCTGCATAGCTCTTCTGCCTAGACTGCGTCGTGCGAAGCCGCTCTTGAATCAACTTCACCTTATCCAAAGCGTCCTGCACCAAATCTGTATACAAAATTCTAGCCTTACCCGGCTCAAACCAACCCACCGGAGATCTACACCTTCTCCCATATAAATCCTTGTACGGAGCCATTTGAATACTCGACTAATAACTATTATTATAGGCAAACTCCGTGAGTGGCAGAAACTGGTCCCATGAACCCCCAAAATCAATGACACAAGCGCGCACACATGTCCTCCAATTTCTGAATAGTGCGCTCGGATTGTCTGTCCGTCTGAGGGTGAAAAGTTGGGATCAACTCAATCTATGTACCCAACTCCCGCTGCACAGCCCTCCAAAACTGCGATTTAAACTGAGTACCTCTATCAGAAATGATGGAAACTGGAACACCATGCAGCCGGATAATCTCCCAGATATAAATCTCAACTAACTGCTCCGAAGTGTAAGTAGTACCAACAGGTATGAAGTGCACGGAATTGGTCAGCCGATCCACAATAACCCAAATAGCATCGAACTTCCTCGAAGTCCGTGGGAGCCCAACTACAAAGTCCATGATGATCCGCTCCCACTTCCACTCCAGAATGTCCAACCTCTGAAGCAATCCACATGGTCTCTAGTGCTCATACTTGACCTGCTGACAGTTGAGACACCGAGCTACAGATCTGACGATATCCTTCTTCATCCGCCTCCACCAATAATGTTGTCTCAGATCCTGATACATATTTGCGGCACCCGGATGGATGGAATACTTCGAGTTGTGGGCCTCCTCAAGAATCAAATCCCAAAACCCATCTACATTAGGCACGCATATCCGACCCTACATCCTCATCACACCATAATCACCAATAGCTACATCCCTGGCATCACCTCGCCGGGCCCTATCCTGAAGAACGAGCAAGTGTGGGTCATCATATTGGCGCTCTATGATATGGTCATAAAGAGAAGACTTGGAGACCACGCAAGCCAATAACCGATTGGGCTCCGATATATCCAATCTCACAAGCTGGCCCGCTAGGGCCTGAACATCAAGTGCTAAAGGTTTCTTCGCCGCTGGCAGATATGCTAGACTCCCCAAACTCTCTGCTCGGCGGCTCAAGGCATCGACCACTACATTGGCCTTCCTCGAATGATATAGAATAGTGATATCATAGTTCTTGAGAAGCTCCAACCATCTCCGCTGACGCAAATTCAGATCCTTCTGCTTAAACAGATGTTGCAAACCACGGTGATCAGTAAAAACCTCAAAATGAACCCTATACAAATAATGACGCCAAATCCTCAAGGCGTGAACATTGGCTGCTAACTCAAGATCATGAACTGGGTAATTCTACTCATGGGTCTTCAACTAGCGCAAGGCATAAGCAATCACCCTACCCTCCTACATCAAGACACAACCAATTTCTATCCTCGAGGCATCACAATACACGGTATAAGAACCTGAAGCTGATGGAAAAACTAACACTGGAGTTGTGGTCAAGGCAGTCTTGAGCTTCTGAAAGCTCTCCTCACACTCGTCCGACCACCTGAATGGGCCATCTTTCTGGGTCAATTTGGTCAAGGGCGAAGCAATAAAAGAAAACCCCTCCACAAAGCGACGGTAGTAGCCCGCTAAACCAAGGAAGCTCCTAATCTCTGTAGCTGAGGAAGGTCTGGGCCAACTCTGCACCGCCTCTATCTTCTTCGAATCCACCTGAATACCCTCACTGGACACCACGTGCCCCAAGAATGCTACCGAGCCAAGCCAAAACTCACACCTGGAGAACTTTGCATAAAGATTCTCCTCTCTCAATCTCTGCAATACAACTCTCAAATGCTTAGTATACTCCTCCTGGCTACGAGAATACACCAGGATGTCATCAATGAACACAATAACGAAAGAATCCAAATATGGCTGAAATACACTGTTCATCAAATGCATGAACATTGCTGGGTCATTGGTCAGCCCAAAAGACATCACCAAGAACTCATAATGGCCATAATGGGTCCTGAAAGCCGTATTGGGAATATCTGAATCCCGAATCTTCAGCCGATGATACCCAGATCTCAAATCAATCTTAGAGAACACCCTGGATCCCTGAAGCTGGTCAAATAAATCATCGATATGAGGAAAAGGATACTTATTCTTGACTGTAACCTTGTTCAATTGCCTGTAGTCAATACACATTCTCATGGAACCATCATTCTTCTTCATAAATAACATCGGTGCACCCTAAGGTGACACACTAGACCGAATAAACCCCTTATCTAGGAGTTCCTGAAGCTGCTCTTTCAATTCCTTCAACTCCGTCGGTGCCATACAATACGGTGTAATAGAAATTTTCTAAGTGTCTGGCACCAAATAAATACCAAAATCAATATCCCTGTCAGGCAGCATGCCCGACAGGTCTGCAGGGAACACGTCCGGAAAATCAGGGACCACAGGAACAAAATCAATAGTGGGAGTCTCATCACTGACATCCCTCACAAAAGCTAAGTAAGATAGACAACCTTTCTCCACTATGCGCTGAGCCTTCAGGTATGAAATTACCCTACTAGGCACATAATCTATGGAACCTCTCTACTCAACTCTCGGAAATCCCGACATCGCTAAGGTCACGGTCTTAGCATGACAATCTAAAATAGCATGAGTGGATATAACCAATCCATGCCCAATATCACATCAAAGTCAACCATGCTGAGCAATAACAGATCCACTCGGGTATCTAGACGCCCAATAGACACCACACATGACCGATACACACGGTCCACAACAATAGTATCTCCCACCGAAGTCGACACATGAACAGATGTAACTAAGGACTCACGGGGCATATCCAGACAATGAGAAAAATATGACGAAACATAGGAATATGTGGAACCAGGATCATATAAGACTGAGGAATCTCGGTGACAAACTGAAACAATACCTGTAATCACGACATCTGAAGCCATAGCATCTGGTCTGGCTGGGAGTGCATAAAAATGGGCATGACCTCCACCTGATCGACCTTCCCCTCTAGGGCAGCCTCTAGCTTCCTGACCCCCACCCCTAGTTGCCTGGGCGGGTCGTGAAGTAACTAGGGCTGAAGTCGAGGTTTGACTCCTCTGCTGAGATGGACCTCCCATAAGACGGGGACAAAACCTCTTTATATGACCCATATCTACACACTTAAAGAAACCCCTCTCGGCGAACGGCGGTGGGGACTGAAGGGAACCCCTAGCACAGGGATACCCACCAGACATAGATGAACCCTGAGCTGATGGTGCACAGGATGAAATCTGGGCTGGGAGGGCACTGAATGATGAGCGGCCCGGATGAGAACTACGGGAACCCTGCCCCGATAATGCACCACTATAAATTGGGCAAGTTGGCTGAGCTGGCCTAAATGGGCGGCCTCTACTATGCTGAAACTGACCTCTGGAGGGGACACCACCAAAGCTACCAGATCCTCGAGGCCTCTTCGCCTCCCTCTCCTCTCGTTCCTGGTGACGAACTGACTCAATATCTCGGGCAATATTAATAACCTGCTCAAAAGTAACACCCGACACCCTCTCTCTAGTCATAAGAATCTGAAGCTGATATGTGATCCTGATCCTCTCTCTCTCTCTCTCTCTGTAAGAACCAACCAAAGAGCATGGCGGTCTAGCTATGAAAATCTCATCTCATACTGCATCACAGTCATATCATCCTGATGCAACTGCTCGACTACCTGCGCAAATCCTCCCTGCGGGACTGTGGCACATACTTCTCCAAAAAGAGAGCGAAGAACTGCTGCCAAGTAAGGGGCACTGCACTAACATGCCTATGCCTCTCATAAGCCTCCCACCAAGTAAAGGCAGCTCCTGAAAATTGGAAAGTAGTGAACGAGACCCCATTGGTCTCCAATATACCCGTTGTATGTAGAATCCTCTAACACCTGTCTAAGAAACCCTAGGCATCCTCTCCCTCTACACCACTGAAAGTCGGAGGCTGAAGTCTACCAAACCTCTCCAACCTATGCTGCTTGTCATCTGGTATGACGAGAGTCACAAAATCCTGAACAGGTACAACCGGCTGGGCTGGGGATGCCCCTGGTGTCTGAAGTCCCTGAACAACCTGCTCAAGTGTACGGGCGGCAAGGGTCTGAGTGCCTTCCCCGGTCTGAGAAGTAGCGGCTGTAGAAGAAACAACTACCACCTGTGCAAGACTGGTGCACACGGTCAAAATCTGAGCAGAGGTCTCCTGAAGACCTGGAATAACAATAGGCACTGTCGGTGCCTGGGCTTTTCCCGTTGGAACATCTACTGCTGGGACCTGATCTGGAATAACAGGCGGGTCTATAGGTACTGCCCCGACTACTGTACGGGCTGCACCTTTACCCCTACCACGGCCTCGACCCATCGTGGGTCTCTGATCACGCTCAACTATGTCTTGTAAGACAAAACAGGCGTTGCAAATATAATCCTGGGGTATTATGCCCAGAGTCGATCCCACAGGGAATTGACGTATCAAGCAAGCTGTTAAAATACTACTCAGCTGTCACCTGATGTTATTTAAATTACTAATACTAAATATTAAAACTAAAGATTAACTATGCTAAGGTATAAACAATTGTAATAAAAATCTAAGGTTATGGTTTCCCCCGCTGGTGAACTTACTTCTCGGATACTTCGTATAGCTTGATTAATCGTCTCTATCAATCATGAACACTCTATCTACCATAAATCTCTCTCAAGTAATTATGATAATTTACTAGACGCACTCTCTCAAGTTACGCTAGCTAGATTGCATTACAGTTCACTTAGATTGCACCCGAAGTATCGTTATCTCTAATCCAACCTCTAAACCCTCGGTTATGACTTTCGTCTATACTCTGGGAGTGGTGTTGTTCAAACAATTACCTAAATATGCACTCTCTCTCAAGTAGATACATAATAAATAGGCACAGCTAATTGAGGGCCCTTCAATCAACTACAACAAGAACGTAGTTGAACAAATAGAGTTTAATCAACCAATCAAAGCTATATTAATATCACAATAAGTTTATTCCCCAACGGGTTCCACAAGAAATTAGCTAAACAAATTCATAAGAACACAATCTAAAACAACTAGCATAATTAAATACAAAGTAATGAAGAAAATATGTACAAAATTGATGTTTTGCCTTTGATCCACTCTAATCTCGAATCTCCTCTGATCTTCCCTTTGTAGTTGTGTTTTAGGAGTCTATTTATAGGTTTAGGGTGAACCCTAACCGTGTAGGAGACTTCTATTTCAATTGGAAAACACTTAAACCCGTCAAAACTCGATTTCTGGCCGACTGGGGACCCTGGCGTTTGGACCCAAACGCCTGGCTAACGCCAGGCTAGGGCTGGCGTTTCAGCCCAAACGCCTGGCTAACGCCAGGGTGGGGCTGGCGTTTCAGCCCAAACGCCTGGCTAACGCCAGG